>JAQFVV010006238.1:600000-915000 GCA_028023455.1 Epiperipatus broadwayi
AACTATTTTTCTCTCTTTAATTAACTAAATAATTAATTCTTTATTCAAGAGATTGTGATGCAACCTAGTTTCAATAAACAATAAATACACTTTTAAAAACTTTTAATATAAATTGATTAAAACTAATAATTTCTTTAGATAGTCATTAATGTAGGTTACATTTTAATATTAATTAAGAGATTTTGCTAAAAAAAAAAAAAATCTTACTAAAGGAATTCAAAAATTTGCCTTAATTAGATGCAAATGTTCAAGACTAAATGAAAAGATTTGATAATTTTTATTATTCATTCATTAGATTAGAGATTATCCATGTAATGAATATTTCTATAGTGTCAAAATTGTTAGAGCAATTAAGTCTGATATATTAAATAAAATAAATCTATATACACTAGACATTATGATCTGGGACAACTAATCTGTGCTGGTTCAGCATGAAATGTGCATCTTGAATATGATCTCTTTCACATGTCTTTGGTCATATATTTATGATGACACAGGGGGATAAAAACCAGTACCTATCTTGCATGAGTGGGTAGTGAAAATTACACTACACAAATACTCATTAAGAAAATATGTTTTATAAAAACTTTATTATTATTATTATTTTTTAGAAAGTATAAAAGATACTAAAAATAAGATTTTCACAGCAACATACCCATAATAAACACATCACCATAAATGTTAAAAATATAAGATTGTCATAAATTTTGGCAAGATTTAAATACAGATAAAACAGGGCTTATCTAAAAAAATTCGAGTTTTTCAGATTTGAAGAAAGAATCCATCTTTTATCCCCCTCCCCATACATCCAAACTATTCAAATATGAAAAAAAAATGGCTGCTTATTGCAATTAGACTTATTAATTTATAGGAATTTATTATTTTTTTCCCTCTATATAATTGTTTGAAAATGTGCATGCATACAACTATTTTTTTATTTGTTACAAAAGGCTAAAGATCATCACTGAAATTTTGTTAGGTAATAGAAATTTTTGAATAACAGAAAAATAGACATTCATTTATTGGTTAATGATTGAATGACTGCTTGAGTTGGCTATATGAAAAAATTTTAAATTCTATATAGATTCAAATCTAAGACACCATCAAATACAACAAATTTACAAATCACTGGATCGTGATTTTTTTTTTAATGGTTGTTACTTTGATTCTGGTATACTGCAATGAAAGCACATTTAATTATTAATATTTTTAAAATAACTATTCTGTTTAACACATTGATAATAGTATGTTTTATTTATACTTTAGATAGTTTATTTTATTTATATATATTTGTAGATTATTAATACAGATGGAAGTATAATGGATGAAATTAATTATAGAATTAAACTTGGTTGGGGTGCTTTTGGTAGAAATAACTTGATACTAAAAGGAAATATGCCTATGTGTTTGAAAAGGAAGGTTTTTAATAAATGTGCTTTGCCAGTTCTTACTTATGGATCTGAGACTTGGACACTTAATAGAAGAGCAATACAGAGACTTCAGACCACTCAATGAAGTATGGAGAGATGCATGTTGGGAATAACAAGAAGGGATCGAAAACGCAATGTATGGGTAAGAGAACAAACAGGTGTTACTGACCTCATTGAAAAAATTAAAAGACTGAAGTGGAATTGGGCTGGACATATTATTAGAAGAGATGATAACAGATGGACAATTGAAATTTTAAACTGGATTCCAAGAGATTGTAAAAGACCCAGAAAAAGACCACATGTGAGATGGGTGGATGAAATAAGAAAGTGTGCAGGGGTGATGTGGAGAAGAGAAGCTAAAGATAGGAAAAGATGGATTGAACTTGGAGAGACCTTCATCCTGCAGTGGATTGATAATGGTTGATGATGATGATTTGCAGTATTAGAAATTTAATTCAATCTTGGGTGACATTATCTACATAAATATTTGTTAGCTTAGTTTCAATTCGAGAATTATCTGAATTAATTTAAAACTAATTAAGATAGTTTACCTTGTTATTAAATACTGATTTTAAAAATGCATGTAATGCAAAATAGTTGTGTATATTTTAACAGGTGATGTATCAACTTTTATGTTTATATCACCACAAAATTTTAATATTAATATTGGCTATTTTATTCTTTGAATGATATAATAAAATTAATGGCATATATATATCATGTTAGAAATATATTAATAAAAGTATATAAATAGTTTTATATTATAGCAAAACATATTGATAAATTTATTTGTTGACATTTTATTTACTGCATACATTTCAAAAATAATCATTAAACACAAACAAATAAGATAACAAATGATTGTTAAAATATGTGTATAAATGTATAAGTATTTTGATATGATTGGATAGTATTAAATTATATACATATAAAATATTGTTTAAAAAAAAACCTTATTTAAAACCGGTATTTAAAATATTGATTATGGTATATAAAAACAGATAATTTAAAAGGAATGTTAATTTTATTTAAATATAATTTTGAATATATTTTGTATTTTAATTTGTAAAATTATATATTTTTTTATTTTAAAATATATTGTATAATATTTATTTTATAAAAGTTTAAAAAGTATTTTAATGTCATGGAATGCTTTTGTATTAACAGAAGGTCTTTCTTCGAGTGGAATATATAGATAGGTTTGACTCTTAATAGAAAAAAATCACGGAAACAGTGAAGTTAGAGTTTACAACTAAAATGCTGTAGAAACAATATCTAGCATAATGACAAATATATCATGGGGAAAAAATTATTTAAGCCCCTGATCTTAGATTAGATTCTCATTTTTGTCTCAATAGCTAAACAACACAAAAAAGTTAGTGCATATATATATAAATAATTTTATTTGAAAGTTAAAACAAATATAATGGGGTAAAGTTATAAAATGACTGCTCAGAAGATTTGTCTTTTGAGAATCTAAATATATAAAAAATCCTTTCATTGTGCTAAATAGTGTAATAACAGAATTGAGTACTACGATAAAACTTCATAACAATATTTTGAAGAAATTAACATCTATTATTACTATTATATGAATGAAGCCCACATTAAACACTGGAAAAAGCTAAGTAAGAAATACTTTATTAAAAATAAGTCAAAATGGATAACTTTAATGGAAAACTAATAACCTGGAATAAATATGTATTACATACATCAGTGTACTCAAAAGAAAATGTGGGATTTTCAGCTAAATATATACAAGGTTTTGAACTGTAAATTATATATTCTTTTGTTTATATAA
Organism: Epiperipatus broadwayi; assembly: GCA_028023455.1. Lineage (NCBI taxonomy): Eukaryota > Metazoa > Onychophora > Udeonychophora > Euonychophora > Peripatidae > Epiperipatus > Epiperipatus broadwayi. Next base: position 603,232 of record JAQFVV010006238.1, read on the forward strand.
AATGTATATAAATGGATCATAAAATTTTTCTTGGAAATAATAAATGTGCTTGCAATGGAAAATTGCAATTTGGTGGACATTCCTTATGAGTAAAGAAAAAGTTTACCAGATATTTTTTTTATAAATTCTGTTTTAAAAATGCATGTTTTTTGTTTAGTATACAAAAAAATAACCTGTTTAGTAAACAAGAAAATATCCCACTACCAAAAGAGGTTAAAGTAAATAGTAAATAATATTTATTTATGATAATTTTTAGTTTCTTAAATAAAAGTATAATTATTTGTTTTTCACCCATGTTACAGATAAAAAAAAATGAAAATGTTTTCATGTATAAATAGTTATGAGTAATATTAATGAAGGTTTACTAAAAATATAAATATAAAATATATTTAAACATCAAATATACTTTATAAATGTGAATAGTTTAATTAAATATTTATAATGTAAAATGTAATAAGTTAGTAATCAATAATGAAATGTCTTTTAAAATATAAATTAATAAGCTTATGTTTATTTTGATAATAAAATAGTGTACCAGTCAAATATATTTTCCACCCAACACGACCTGAACCCATAAAACCTGACTTCAAACCCAGTCAAACCAAAGAATTATATCAAAGACTAAACTGAATTTGAACCCAATTCACAAGCTCAGATCAAAATCTAATGGACAACATTTATCAACAGCACATGAGACTATGCTGAAAATACTATTAAAAATGAAAATTAAAAGGGACATAGTTTCTGGTAGCAACTCCTCTTAATTTAATAATAATGGCTCTCTTATAGAAACTTTTCCAGGGTATTTATACTCTTTCCTACGGTTTCCCACCCATTCTGATTTTGATGCCTTAAGGCTAAAGCTTTTACATTATTACAAACCAAAATTTTCTCTAATTGACTTCTGATCCATTCCTCCAATAAGACTTTCAAATCCTGAACAAACAATTTTAATTTAGCACTGTCCTTAAAGTTTTAACTAATTAATAAAAGATTCCCTTTTTGTCTTTGGGAAAGGATGATCCGAAAGCTTGTCGAAGGAATGTAACTTTTAATCATATAAATTTGAACAAAATGGTAAAATATAATATAAAACATTCGATATAATAAAATTTTATAAAGATTATATATTTAACTATTTACAAATATATACGTACAATCCACGTAATTAAAATACATATATTTTCATGAATATTTTATCAAGAAGTAATTAATAACATTAACAAATTTAAACATAAGATAATTAGCTTCAATAAATACTTAAATAATAATCTGTTTTAACTAAAACTAATGTGTATTGAAGATAGTATAAAGTCTCATTACGTTCGGAAATATTCACTGTTAGTGACAGGGTTTGAACTAAGTTAAAGGTGGGATCTCATGAAGCTCGGGTCGAACTTAGATCTGACCGCTTCAATAGTAAACAAATTACCCATACTAATCAAGTCTTACAAATTATAACTATATATTTATTTTAGCAATACTTATGCTAGTATATAACATGTTTTTGGCTTCTTAATATGCAGCACATACTCATGAACTCCACATAATAATGTAGAAAATTTAATAAATAATATGTAGAAATCAATTCAAGGGTAACTATTCAACAAGGAATAGTTTATTTACTTACTTGTTTATATATATATATTATTATTATTATTATTATTATTATTATTATTATTATTATTATTATTATTATTATTATTATTATTATTATTATTATTATTATTATTATTATTATTATTATTATTATTATTATTATTATTATTATTATTATTATTATTATTATTATTATTATTATTATTATTATTATTATTATTATTATTATTATTATTATTATTATTATTATTATTATTATTATTATTATTATTATTATTATTATTATTATTATTATTATTATTATTAATAATAATAATAATAAATTTCACTTTAATTAAGCTGATTTCTGTAATCATTCATATTAGATTGTTGCCCTTGTATACAGAAATATTTAAAATATTTATTATCTATTTAAAAAATATGGTTTGATCTCAATAAAATCCTTTTGTAATTTAAATGATAATTTAATAATCTAAAGAATTTATTTGTTTATATTTCACTTCCCATTAATCTAAATTTTAAGAGTCTCTATTTTTATATTCATGTACAGTACTACTATATTAGCTAGCTCAACATTAGATAAGCATTTTATAAAATTAATAATATTTCTGTAGTATAATTTTCACTACACCATTCTCATACAAGATGGGACTGGTTTCTATCCACTTTTAATACTTTGTGGAAGAATGTAATCATAAACATATGACAAGGATCTTTTTCACATGTCTTTGGTCATATATTTACGATTATGCCCTCCACAAGGTATTAAAAATGGATAGAAACCAGTCCCTACTTTGTGTGAGAGTGGTGTAGTGAAAATTACACTAAAGAAATATTCATTATTAAATAATCTCTAGTCTAACCAATGACTAATAAAAATTATCAATAAGCATTTTACATGTTTCATTTATTTATTAACATTATATTTAATGTTGAATGTGTTAAGTAATTTTAAGGAATATTGATTTCCATTTGTAGGCTCTCCTTATAGCTATTATAGAATGTTACAATATATATATATATATAAGCTAGCATATGACTTTACCAGTTCAGAATATGCTCAATTATTAAACCACCTTTTGTTTTATAAGAATCTTTAATTACATAATAAAACTGCTGTCCAGCATAGTGCAAAACTACAGGCCACATATATGGCTTATACACACTGCAAAATCTAAATAAATAACACTAAACTTTATATTCACAATTTTGAAAAACTCACTATATTTAAATCCCTTCTCGTTGGTTAAATTTGTTTATTTTGTTATAAGTCACCACATCACTTAACACAATTAGTCTAACCAGGGATTTTTATCTTCTACCTAGTCATAGCTATATATCCGTTAAACTATCAATAGTGAATGGCTATCTGAATTTGCTATATTTTATTTAGATAAGAGGGGAGACGAGATCTTTTTTTAAAAAAATATGTGTTTTGAGGAGTCTAAATCATGTTGAAATATTAAAAAAAAAAGAAAATGTATGGAAAGTCTAAAACATGTTCAAATATTTTTTAAAAAAAGAAAATATATGGATGGGTTTAGATTATTACAAAAATATCAAATAAATGTTTATCCATCATTATCTAATATTAACACTAATTATATAACTTTTAACTATTTAAAAAAAAAAAAAAATTCTAAAGGAAATTGATTATTTTACAGCTTTAACTAACATTATTCATATCGTTTAATCCCACATTACCAATCAATGAGAAATAGAATATTTTAAAATTAATTATATTGACTTCACCTACTGATCTTTAAAGATAAACTTTAAAAATTTATTATGGAAAATATTAAATGAATTTTAAAAAAAATAAAACTATTTTTTTAAAAAAAAAAAAAACAACTAATTAATAAAATAAAATCCACAGATCTCTAGCAAAAAGAAAAAAAGACTAAATGGTGATCCATCTGACTTTTATATAAATTAATCCATTAGTTAATTATAGAAAGCACAAACTATAGCTAAAATGGATATAATGATCAGGAGAGAGACCATCACTAAAAGTATAACAATAAATATAATGAATTATTGTGATATTGACTATCATATTTGATATATAATATGTATATAACCGATTTTGTGGAGAAACTATTAATATATCCATTCACAATACTCATAAATGAATTCAAACATGAAATAAGTAAGATATTTTTGTCAGGATATAAGCATTCTTGGGATTTGTGGTCCCTGGTCAACCCATCTAACCATTCAATGATTGTTTAGTAAATGAATATTTAATTGTTATTTCATAGAGGATAAAATAAGAATGGCAATCTTCATCACCTAGCAGTTGTAGATATGATAACATCTCTTTTAATGTTTCTCCATGAAGAAGTGTGGGAAAGGTTTCAGTCTGCAGTACACTATTTTACCTACCTTTACATACATTTTTATGTTTGTGCTAATATGTGTCTACGATTCCAAAAGATCCACGTGTATAATTTACGTTTTTTTATGTAAATAAATCATTTTTTTATAGCGTGATGTTTGTAAACTGCGCATGTGCAACAGCGTAATGCTGTGTTAAATATTAATGTTTTTTATATATAAGGGATTTGAACTCAACTTTCACCTGACCCTCAACTCTCCATGCCACCTCATATTGCTGATCCACCTGATCACACACATGTTGAAAAGATAAATAATCACCTATATACATATTTCATGCTAACCAACACTCATCAGTTGGTCCAGATTACCACCTCCACACATATATCCAATCAGTGTTCAGCTTTATATTAAGATAGCCAATTTTCATACTTTAATGGACAGGCTTCAAACCACTCCAACCCACAACTCTTCAGCCATCCATTTCATTGAAAATCTGAATGATGGAATGTTCAAAGCCCACATTAGTGGCCAATGTTTTGTAATATATTATTTTATAAATTCTAACAATTTTAACAAGCCCATAAGTAAATTAGAGCTTATCAAATATGTAACACTGATAATATAAAGCAAAATAACAAATAATCACATTGATATAATGAAGTGGGATTATTTGCATATTAATTTAAATGATTCTTTGAAATCTGCCTTGCGAATTATCATAGTAACGTTTTCAAACTTGCTTGTTCTGTGAGTAGGTTTACAAAATAGTACGTATGAACACTGCTTTCGTTACTCATGAGAAGTGCAAATAATTTTTATAATCAATTTAACTATAAAATAAGCAACAAAGGGGGGGGGGGATATATGCTTTCTAATGAAATATAGATTTTATTTCAAATTTTTACAAATAAATAGTTATTTTTATTCAATAATCACCCTTTTTGGTTTGATGCAGTGCTTTACAGCAAAAAGGTTCATGAACCGTAACCAGTTGTTACTTTTGACACTCAAACTTCTTAGGAAACTCACGACAATAATCATTCTATTATTATTTATTTATATATTTTTTATATTTATTTTCTTTGCTTTTTTTTAATACTTTATCATTATTTTAGTCTTATTATATATTTATTTTTAGTAAAGAAATTATTTATTAGTTGTTTGAATCTATATAAAGAATGCATGTGTTCTGTTATTTTGTTGAATTACAATTTATACAGTGATTTTTCCCTGCTAGTGAGTTTATAGTTCTGTTATTAAATCGTTTATATCAATAACTGTTCTAAGAATTAAATCATAAATCAATATTTATTTATTATCATTAATGTCTAAATAATGCAACTGGAAAAAGGTGATCAGTGATATAATAATGTAATATTTTAAGGGAAAATAAGGATCTAATAAATATATAAAAAAAAAACAAATAGAAAGGCAGGGATAGGGAAATAAAATGAAGCTAGTTATAGTGAGTTAAAAGAATAAGTAGAAAATATATGATTATAAAAAGTCAATCTAATTATTAACTCTCTTGCTGTTTTTCATGAGGTTCCAGATGAGCATATGTGTTTATCCTGGGCTTTCCCAAAGAACATTTGTTTTCATTGAAAGTTAATTATTAGTCAAGACAATTTTCTGTACAAACTTATATATTTAGTTTTAAACTTTCTCACAAGATGGAATCTAAAATCAGACGTAAATAGTAGTTGTATGATGAATTTGGATTAATCATTTATTTTTAGGTCACTAATAAAAAAAATCCTTACTTATTGTTATAAAACAAATGAAATGAAAAAAATATTTTTAACTTCAAAATAAAGTAATTGTTTTAATATCTAAATATTTTTAAATACCTTTATTTTTAAATAGGCATATTTTTTAAGTAGTTTATAATAAGAATTTTGCACCTGTAGCATTATTTTTTTTACATATTACATATATACACAAAAAAATTGGACTATTTTTTTATCAAAATAGATAGAATGAAAATATAATATATATATTTCAACAAATATATTAAATAAATGTAGAAATACTAAATAACTGCACATACAAAAAATCAATATATACAGTAAAATTGTGATATGCATTGTATCAATATACACTGCTTCAATTATAAGCTATTCAAATAAAAACATTAAAATTTGTAAATTTAATAAATTTTACACTACAATAGCAGCTATTTTTCTGTTTCAGAATGATATATCTGAACCATATTTATTAATAACTTTTTTTTAAGTACTGTTTAAAGTATATATTTTTTACTCTTCACTTTATTCACATAATAAAATGTTTTTAAGGCATAATATTAAAATTTTTACAAAATATAAGAAAATTCATAAAGTATCTTCCTTAATAGTGGCAGGAAAAAATGAGTGAAAAAATATTCTGTATTGTATCAGAAAATTTAGTTTGAAGAGTTTAATTGAGAATCCGTAATGGAAAAGGGCAAATAGACGTGACTATATACAGACTTAAAAATATCAAAACAACTAGAAAAGTTATGATCTGATGTAACAATACTCCTATTATATTTCTACGAGCAAGAAAAAAGTAACTGGGGAAAAAGATATAACCCAAAGTGTGTCTAATTGTGATGAAAATCTGACATTACATTATTCATTTTATTTAAAAAATATGTTTATAGTAAGTTTTTTATTAATTTTATTTTTTGAATAAATGGAATGAGTAAACAAACATACAGTAAATATATCAATAAATAGGTTTGCTCAAATTATTATTAGTAACTATTTTCATTAAATTTTCTTTATACTATAATCTTAATTTATGAGCATACTACATATATGAAAAAGTATATGTTATATGTATGGATGTTGAAAGCTTAAGAGACTATATATATTATACTATAATCAAAGTTTTTCAACAAAATGTTAACTATTATATGCAACGTATGTGAGGAGGGATGCTTAGAACAAAATAGTCAGTATCACAGCTTATATATTTACAAATCTTCAGGAAATAAAGAGTTAATGAGATACATTTTTAAAAAAAGAAAACAATATATAAGTAATATTTGCCTGAAGATTTATGAGGATGACATTTTAGTTGGATTTATATGTTGAAAATAGTCCAACATATAAATCCAAAAATATATAAATCCAAAACATAAGTAATTTTATAAAGTATTTATGAAGTTTAAAAAAGGAATCTGAGAAGTAAAGTAATAAAAAGAATTAAAAACCATATAATGAAGCTATTGTAGATCCATATACTATGTTTACCAATGAGGAAAAAATAAGAGACATAGTCAAATAAGTAAAAAAAATTGAAGAGACAAGAAAATTCAAAAAAGAAATATATTGGAGAAAAATAAATATTAACTACTATGAAATGAAACTTGCCAGAATAAACATTTCAATTGTGGAAGAACAAAAAAAAAGTATAGATTGATATTGAGTTCTAATGCTTATCATGTAAAAGGATTTAAACTCTAAAGAAGAGAGACCCAATTCAAAAAATTTCCAAGCAGGTAACAAAGCATCAGGAATAAACGAAGCCTAACAATTTGTAAAAATAATAGTAATAATAATCATAATTGAGGATATTCTTTTTGGTATGAGCACAATAAAAAATTTAATAATAAATATTTACCAACAGACAATAGAACACAAGCATCATGAATACTAAAAATGGAATAACATACATTGTGAAAAAATTGAGATAAGAGAAAGGTGAAAGACGAAAACATCAAAACATAGGAAAAAATCTTTAAATTTAACAGATAAATGACTAATACTATTTCATTCCATAATAATAAAAAAATTTACATTTATTGATTCCTGCCCCTCCCTCCCCCCCCCCCCATTTTCTTGTTTAAAACGTAGATCATCTTATTTAACGATTTTCCTGTCTACTTCTGCAATTAGATTGTTGTTTTTTTCAAGATCAACTACAGCAAATCTTTTTAAAAGAAATTAGCATTAATACTATTCAGAATCTATTTTCTATAAAAATAATTACAATTATAATTTAAATAAATGAAGATTTAAAAAAATAAAATAAAATACAGCCCTCACAACAATTAGACTTATTAATTTGCAGGTATTTATTAAACTGATTTTATTTAATTTGTCTTTTAAATGTGTGTATATATTAATTTGGCTGCAGAAAGGAGTTTGCTATTAACTGAAAGGAGACCCTTTAATTCCTCTTGGAGGCCTTAAAGGAACCGAGCAGGGCAAATTCCTAATGTCCACTCCATAGGTTCTTGTTGTTGTAGCTGTTATTACTATGTGATTATTCATATAGTTTACGAACATGGATAGGCTGCTCACCAACACGCATTAACCAGCGTGGTGAGTTTATTGGCTTTTTACCTCCGAGTTAAGAATATTTTTTCAATATATACAATCATGACTGACAAAAATAAATCATGGCCCTTATTCCCAGGAGGCTGCAATGTCACCAATCAAGGCAGCGGTTGGTGGCCAAAGGCAGAGGGTGCTAAGAATTCTCTGATTGTGGACTCGGGCTGCCATTTGATGACGACTTTTTATTTAGGTACTTACAACTGCAGATCACTTTCAAGTGAAGGAAGATTGCAAGAGTTAGAAGAAGAACTGTCATATATTAAATGGGACATTATTGGACTTTGTGAAGTTAGACGAAAAGGTGAAGAAACAATTGATTTAAAAAGTGGACATATACTCTACTATAAAGGCACAAGCATTGGAAATACAAGTGGAGTAGGATTCATTATAAATAAAAAATGGAAGAATAACATTGTGGAGATTGGTGGTGTGTCAGACAGAGTGGCAAGATTAGTTTTACAACTTAATAGCAGATACCAAATGCAGACAATTCAGGTTTATGCCCCAACAAGTTCTCATAGTGATGAAGTTATAGAAGATTTTTATATGGATGTACAAAAGGCTTTCAATCAGAGTAAACAACATTTTAAAAATGTTATGGGAGACTTTAATGCTAGAATTGGTAAACAAATGAAAGATGAAAGTGCTGTAGGTAGTTTTGGTTATGGTAATTGAAACGAGAGAGGACATAGACTTGTGGAGTTTGCAGAAAAAGAAAAACTTTATATTATGAATTCTTTTTTTGAGAAAAATGTTAAAAGGAAATGGACGTGGAAGCATCCAAATGAAGGTACAGCAGAATTGGATTATATTTTGACTAACCGAAAATACATATTTCAAGATTGTAATGTTCTCAATAAATTTAACACAGGAAGTAATCACTGATTAGTAAGATGTAAGATACATGTTAATGCAAAACTAGAGAGACAAAAATTATTAGAAAAACAATATTTGCAGTCGATATTCATAATCTTCAGAAACATTCTAATGAATTTAAATTAGAATTTACAAATCGGTTTCAAGTATTAGTAGATTTTGAACATGATTCAGATTTGAATGACCTTAATAGGAAAATAAGCGATACACTTTTAAAAACTGCAACAAAGATAGCTGGTAGAAAAAAAGCAGCAATTGACCAGTAAAATTTCTACTGAGACTAGAGAATTTATGAAGAAAAGAAGGAATATGAGGATATACAACAATGATGCATTAAAAAAGATTGAATATCTCGAATTTTGTAAAATGGTGCAGAAAAGAGTTGAAAATGAGATAAGAAAGTATAATTGTGAACTAGCAAGGAAAGCTGTATAAGAGAATAAAAGTCTAAAGAGTGTAAAACAACATTTTGGTATTGGTAGGAAATTTATATCTGAAATAAGAAAAAAAAATGGCATTATTACTAAAAAGAGAGATGACATCATAAAATGTGTAGAAGACTTCTATCAAGAATTATATAGTAATAAAGAACAAGTGCCTCCTATACATATTATATCTTCTGAATTGCCCAGAATTTTAAATGAAGAAGTGAGACATGCAATTAAGTGTATGAAGAAAGGAAAGGCTCCAGGAAATGATGGAATTATAATTGATATATTAAAAGAAGCAGGTGAAGAAATAGAAACAATTTTAGCAAAGTTATATACCAAATGTCTAAATGATAAAGATGTACCAGAAGATTGGAAGAATGCAGTATTAATATTAATATTTAAAAAAGGTGATAAAGAAGATATTAGAAATTACAGACCTATCAGCCTTTTATCAGTTTTATATAAACTTTTTACCAAGATAATTACAACTCGACTACAGAGAACTTTGGATTTCCACCAACCAAGAGAATAAGCTGGATTTAAAAGTGGTTTTAGTACAGTAGATCATATCCAGGTGTTGAGAGAAATTATAGAAAGGACAAATGAATATGAGTTGCCATTATGCTTAGGATATGTAGACTATGAAAAGGCATTTGATTCTATAAACATTTCTTCAGTGATTAAAGCATTGGATCATCAAGGTGTAGATCCAGGATATTGTCATATTTTAAAGAATATTTATAAAAATGCAACAGCAACAATTAGATTACATAATGATAGTAGGAAAATCAACATTGAAAAGGGTGTAAGACAGGGTGACTCCATATCTCCAAAACTTTTTACAGCAGTGCTGCAAGAAGTATTTTGTGGATTAAAATAGGAAGCTAAAGGAGTGAAAGTAAATGGAGATTATTTAAGTCATTTAGATTTTGCAGATGATGTAGTTGTTTTTGCAAATAATGCTTTAAAGCTACAGGAAATGTTGCAGGAGTTATCAGATGAAAGTATAAAAGTAGGACTAAAGATAAATGTTAAAAAGACTAAAGTAATGTTTAATAGATTTTCTCAAAATATGAAAATAAAGATTGATTATGATGAATTAGAAGAAGTTAACAGTTACAAATACCTTGGTCAGATTATTAATACAGATGGAAATATAATGGATGAAATTAATCATAGAATTAAACTTGGTTGGAGTGCTTTTGGTAGAAATAACTTGATACTAAAAGGAAATATGCCTATGTGTTAGAAAAAGGAAGGTTTTTAATAAATGTGTTTTTCCAGTTCTTACTTATGGATCTGAGACTTGGACACTTAATAGAAGAGCAATACAGAGACTTCAGACCATTCAAAGAAGTATGGAGAGATGCATGTTGGGAGTAACAAGAAGGGATCGAAAATGCAATGTATGGGTAAGAGAACAAACAGGTGTTCCTGACCTCATTGAAAAAATTAAAAGACTGAAGTGGAGTTGGGCTGGACATATTGTTAGAAGAGATGATAACAGGGACAATTGAAATTTTAAACTGTATTCCAAGAGATTGTAAAAGACCCAGAAAGGGACAACATGTGAGATGGATGGATGAAATAAGAAAGTGTGCAAGGGTGATGTGGAGAAGAGAAGCTAAAGATAGGAAAAGATGGATTGAAGTTGGAGAGACCTTCATCCTGCAGTGGATTGATAATGGTTGATGATGATGATGATATATTAATTTATTTACTGCACTGGCTTTTTTCGTCTATGTCATAAAAATTAAATTAAAAAAGTTTTAAAAAATCCTAACTTCTGTTATGCTAATAAAACCTGGAATCATGAAAATTTAAAGCTCTCTTCCATAATTTTGTGCAGATAATACAATTCAATAAAAATATAGTAAGCCAGATTAAAACTATTCAATCTATATAAAAATTAAGCTGAAAGTCAAAGAAAAATTTAAATATTAATATACTCAGTATATGACTCACATTACTATTATGATTAGTATTCTTAAATTTCTTATAATAGAGACATATATTATTTGTGGAATTTGATTTTCCATGACTGTTTTTAATCCCATTCCATAACTTTCCAAATTTTGGGACTTCATCAACAATCCTTCAAATATCTGCTTCTACCTTAGTATCCAAATGATATCCAATCTAGACCATCCCGTATAACATTTTCACTCGTTTTTGACACCAATCTTCAATATGATGCTTTTGTATGATTTTCTTCCATAAATCACCTGATATTACATTTGCACCACACCTGAAATACTACAAAGATAGGGGATAACAAATGTAAGCATTTGAAGAGTTATCTGATGTTATTTGCCAAGTTTAACATTCATATATATATATATATATATGTTCTCCCAAGATAGATTAATTACTACATCCAAGTTATAAAAATCATTGATGGTAGTTTGCCTCTGTACCCATTCTCTTAATATAATTTATACTAAAAAATCAATTTTGGAGCAACATCATATATTGTGAACCTTTATACTAGTAAACTCCATATCATCAGTTTCAACCATTATCAAGCCATAGAGGATGAAGATCTCTCTAAGCTTATTCCAGAAGCTTCTCCATATCACACCAGCAATCTTCCTTATTTCATCCAGTCATTTCATATACGATCTTTTCTAGGTCTCCTTCAATCTTTTAGAATATAACTTAAGACTTCAAATGTCCATCTGTTATCGACTCTTCTATCAATACATCCAATCCATTTCTATTTCTTAACTCTTTGAACAAAATCAGTGATATCTATTTGTTCTCTCATTCATGAATTTTGAATTTGATCTTATTGCTCCTAAATACATCTCTCAATGCTTCATTGAGTAATCTAAAGTCTTTGTACTGTTATTCTGTTAAGTGTTCAAGTCTAAGATCCATAGATAAAAACCTTCCTTTAGGCATTTTCTTTTAATACCAAATAATTTTCACCAAAATCATGTCATTCAAGTTTAGTTCTATGATTAATTTCATCCAATACTTTTCCCATCCATATTAGTAATCTGATCAAGGTATTTGTAGTTATTAACTTCATGATTATTAATCTTTATTTTATTTTTAGAAAATCCACTGAGCATTAATTTATTCTTTTTAGCATTTATTTATATATTTATTTAAAATCCATATAGACACAGATATATAGTAATTCCTAATAAAGATTTTACTGCAACAAAACAATTAACTGAAATATGTAAATAACTTTCTCTTCTCACAAACATCTAAGTACTATATAAAGGACAAAACCCATGTTTGTTTTCTTTCAATATAGAAATCATCTTATAAAAATTAATAATTTAATCATGTATTATTATACGATTTAAGCGATTAAACATTGTCATAAATTTATTTAAAGAAGAAGCCATGTATACACCACCACCCCAATCCCTATGAATAAAAATGTATGATTTTTACTACTAAAATAAACCAATTGTTCAAGATATATCATTTCTATTACAGATCCTATTTATTTGTAAACAGTTTTACTATTATTCGTTTCTTTTTAAAATGCAAAGTTTGATTCTACTGGGAGATGTGGAACTGTGTCATGTTAATTAACTAAATTTAAAAAATAAACATTACCGCACTCATTTATTTTAAATAAATATTTGCTAAAGGGATAAATTATATTTGTACTTAATGCTTCCTAGTAATTGCTTACGCACAATAAGCAAATTTGTTTACAAGATGCAGGCAATATATTTATATCATCTCACATATATGTTATAATCTAAATGTGCATATTACTAAATTGAAAATAAGAATTACATTAATTAATTAATCCAAATAATGATTAAACAAACCAGCCATTGAAATACCAGTAACAAACAGTTTTCACCTTTGCCTTTATGCTAAAATAATCAGCCAATCAGCTATCCCAAGATAACTGTTTCTAGGCATGTAACATCATTCATCAAATGATTGCTGATTCACTATTAATATTATATTATAATGTATAAAGCTGTTTATATAAATATTGTTGGAATAGTTCATTTACATGCCTATCATGAATAAAGATATAGAGTGAATATCTGAATGCTGATAATTAAATGTTTGCTTGCTTTTCAGCAAATCACTTTACATTAACTTTTTTTTTAAAAAAAAAGAGGGTGTGGGGAGGGGTCTATTCAAAAAATTGTCTAGTTTTCAGAAAAGACAAGAAAATGTGACTACCAAGGCAAGTATAACAACTTCACATACATATAATGTTCATAACATATATATATATGAAATGGAAATATTGAGGCATATCAAAAGATTTAACAGTAGCAAACTCCCAATATAGTAGGTAATGGTGACCATGTGATGTTTTGTTGGTTTCATATCAAAAGATTAATGTTATAAAATACATTGGCATATACATAAGATAAACATTGTACAAATTACAGACTAAGGGCTAGAACAATAAACTTTATATAATATTTTACATTAAGTTATTTTGAGAGGGTAATAAATAAACAGTCACTCAGTAGGTTATATGCTACACTTCGTAGGGACATGCACAAATATCTGCACGTATAAAAACATGATTTAATATTTTCCTGGAAAGTTTGTAATGATGATATTTTAGTTGTATTTATATATTGGACTATTTCCATCATCTAATATAAGTATTGAATGTTTTTTAGAAAAAATTAACTTTATTTAAATATTCCAAATACATTCAACTATTAGTAATTGCACACAGGTTATTCTCTCCTCCTCTTCAGATTTTACTGGCCTGACTTGTCACAGTACTAGCATGGGAATCAAACCTGGACTCTTAAATTCTTGAATATTAAATTTTAAGATAGTGCTCTAACTATATGAGCCACCCTGCCAAAAGCAAATCAGTAAAAATTTCATATGCTTATCTATGAGGTTCCTTGTGATTTCTCCACTTTTTCCTAAAAGCAAAGTTGATTAGTGGTTTCCATACATTATGTATAGTTACACTACATTGATTTATGGGGTTGTTCATCATTGTTATGTGAGTAGCTTCTTTAAATTTTCTTCTTTGTACCTTTTCTTCTCCAAATTTTTGTATTTTCTCAATTGAACATATGTTCATTGGAGTATACATGGTCTGTACCTTAGACACGTGTTTTCTCTCTTCTAATCATCAGTTTGTGTACTAAGTGCTTTTCAATGACACAACATCTATGAAATACCATGAGAATGTGGAAGAACGTATATGGATGAGATCCTGTCATCCCATTGAAAAGCACTTGCAAGAACACAAACTAATGAAAACAGATGAGTCTAAAGTAGCAGACCATATATGTACCAGTGAATATATGCTCAATTGGGAATTGGATAGAGAAGAAGAAATGGTACAAAGAAGAAAATTTAAAAAAGCTGCTCACATGACAATGGCGAACAAACCCATAAGTCAGTCTAGAAGTGTCACTATACATAATGTATAGAAAACACAAATCAACTTTGCTCTTATGAAAAAGTGGAGAAATCAGGACGAACTTTATAGATAAGTATATGAAATTTCTACTGACTGTTGCTTTGGTAGGATGGCTGTTAAAATATTCAAGAATTTAAAAGTCCAGGTTCGATTCCCATGCTAGTACTGTCACTGGTCAAGCCAGCAACACCTGAAGAAGAGGGAAGAATAATACCTCTCAAAACGTTGTGCAAATACTAACCTATGTACTATTACTAACAGTTGAATATATTTGGAATATTTAAATAATGAAGTTAATTTTTTCTAAAGACATTCAATACTTATATTAGATAATTGAAATAGTCCAATATATAAATAGAACTAATGATTTAATATGTTTAAAAATTCTTTTTATGCACTCACACACACATATATAAATTAATAATAATAAAAAAACTATTAAAAATACAAAACTTGCTTTGGCACCAAAAAAAAATTTTTTTTATTAACTGTAAAAAAGGCTGATCTTTTTTGTTTTTAAGCAAATATAAAAACAAGAGAATTCAAGTTATAAACTTCATGAATCAGTGATAAAATTAATAGTAATTATGAAAAAACTATTTTCAAAATATCTAGAAAAACCCAGCTTCGTCATCAGTAATTGCCAATCTAATGAAAGTAAATCCCAAACTATACCATCTTAGATAATATGATGACCCAAGAGCAGTTCTCATTCCAGTACTTTCTAGAGCAGAGATGTTCAAACATGTCTGCGACTACAGGCAGTGAGTAGCTTGTCTAGAGGTTTTGACTTTTTTTAAAAAAACAACAATTTGAATTGAATGCTTATTAGATACTTCTATCACTAATCACAAATCTTAATGCTAATATTATTATCTGGTATTTTTAGATCACCGTTTTTAAATCACTGTTTACTCGTGTATTTTTCAAATAGAAGATATATCAAAGAAATGGTTTTGCAATATTTTGATCAAACACACAAACTCCAACCATAGTCTGACTGTTGAGAAACCTAACTAATGATAGGACCCTCCAATAATTTAATATATGTATTCCATTTATTATTTTGGATACGGTCATCAGCTAATAATTTTTCTTTTAATGAGACCCTTGGATTACTTAAGATTGGATAGCCTTATCATAGGGTGTGAGTAATTAGGAATTACTAGAATGTATATATAGGTCCTCCTATTCCTGGTATTTAAATTCCCATCCTTAGCCAGTTTTCTAACTTCTGCCTTTACCAGTGACAGTTTGTGACTCAAAACTTGAAGGAATGAGATGAATGATAGATGCATATGAGCATTCCTTTCAACTTTTGACTTCCAAACTCATCACTGATAAAAGATAAAATCTAGAAACTGTCTGAGAATGGAATTTAAATACTAAAAAAAAGTGATTTTATATGCATTTAGTAAACACTGATAAATCAATTTGCATTAGGATTATAGTGGATAGTCAGTCTTGCCTAATTATAAATATATAAAGGTGTAGGGTCACTGTGTGGTAAGAAGTGCTATGCAAGTCCAGCACTCCCAATTCCATGAAGTAAAATTTGTAAATTAAAACAAAATAAATTCTACAAAATTTTGTTTAATAAAAAATACAGAAACAGAACATTAAAAAATTGTAATTCCTTATATTTTTAATCTTTTTATTTACATATTAACTCTTCTAGCTTTGGCAGCTACAAAATAACTTCTAAAAATTTACTCTTTACATGGTAAATATCAATATGATTCTGAAAATTTGCAACCAGACTCATCTTTTGGAAAATCCTTATTAACTATCTGACTAATAGAAATTTCAACTAATTTTTATGTTCATAATTTTTGGCCAAGTGCCAGGATTATCAACATTAAAAATTAGTGTAAAATCAGAAGTTTTGGGTTTTTCAATCTCAGACTCATAACTTTCTTCAACTTTCTCCCATTTTGAACTTCAGATAACTTGACATTTTGTCAGAATTGTGTTCTTGACTGAAGAAATTGGAACGAAATATAAATCATTTGCAAATAGAATAAGAAACACATGCAATATACACTGACTCGGTAACAATAGGAGTAATTTAACAGTAGATTAATGCGAATAATTAATTATATATACAACGAAATTAATATACATATTTGGAACTAAATACACACATATATGGTAAGTTATGCATAGAGGAAACTTGATACATTGTAAGTTTTTTGCGTTCTGGTAAATCTTCTTTTACACACTATAAAGCGAAAATTAGTCAAGCTATGAAGAAGGAAAATATCTTGTTCCTATTTCCAAAAGCATAACTATATTGCCTGATTAACTGGCCTACTAATTATTACGATATGAACAATCAATAGAATCATTTTTTATTTGTTTATTTTAGGGCACCAGAATTCTACATGAATTTGTCGATCCGCCGCGTTGCATCGCACACCGTAATTTAAATGGAAGATCAGGGATAATACAATATAAGTGATTTTACTTCTAATTTACCTACCTTCATAATCTACAGGGCCCCATTGTACTTATTAAAACATAATTAGCTTGAAATGACTGAAGAGACCCTAGATGGCTCATTATCTACAACTAGAGTACAATTCTCTGTGATATGATATCCAATGGCATCAATTTGCTGCTTCATCTCTGAAATCTGGATATTTCAGCTCTGGAGCTTGTCATCATTATCTTTTCTGGAGGACAATGTTTATAATAAGACTGATGTTACTCTTAGATTTCTTTACCAATAATTAAATCACTTTTAACTAGTATATCAATTAGTTTATTAAAAATAATTATTTCTTGTTTCGAAACCATTAGTTACTTTTAATTTAATTTAGAATCTCTTGTGCATAACTTGTTTATACTTTCTATTATTAAAATTATATTCCTTTAATAATAAAACATTTATACTATTATTTAATTTTATTACGTGCTTGTTATTCCATTATTAATAACTTAAATCATATTGTCCATACTATACTTTATTATATACATGTTGTACAGTCAGATATTTTAAATTTTTATACTTGCATCAATAAATTTTTTGAAGCTATTAACATGCATTTGCACATTATTGTAATGCTAATTTATTTTGGATAATCATAAAAAGAAAATCAAACATTTGGTTTGTTCCACTAGATAACAAATGTTTTATACACTTTTCGAATAGGGCGACTACTTAGAACTTCCAAATGATGTTATATAGTTGTTACATTCAACACAATGGCCTTAAAATATCAATACAATACAATTTGGTAAAAATTAAATATTTTGGCACTCTTTTTTAAAAATTATGTCTTTTTAGTAATTCTGCTTTCCTTAAATTTGATCTCTCGTGTAGCTACAGCAGGCAATAGGCTTGCAATCAAAAAAATAATTTTCAAATATATTTGAGTGTCATTGGGGATTAATTATGAGTTTTTAGCTGGGTAACAAGCCCCATGACAGTTCAAATCCAAGGAAAAGCAGATTAGTAAATATGTAAATAAGAATAATATCAGCTTTAAAAGAAAAATTAATATCAGTATTAAAAAAAATTTTGACATAGCACTGGAATCTGATTCTTTATTGTCTGCTATATCAAACAAATTATACTGATACTTATAAAATATGACTGATAAATATAATTAGTTACTACACCATTGTTGTCCAATATATTGCATAATTACTGTAATTATTAAGAGATAATATTTTTTAAATAAGTTTATTTTTAAGTAAATTATTAATAGTAATGTGTCATTTTTATATAAATTAGGATTTTAAATAAAAGTGATTCGGAAATCAAAATATTTTCATTTACATATAAATGACACCGATAATAGATGGACAATTGAAATTTTAAACTGGATTCCAAGAGATTGTAAAAGACCCAGAAAGAGACCACATGTGAGATGGATGGATGAAATAAGAAAATGTGCAGGGGTGTTGTGGAGAAGAGAAGCTAAAGATCGGAGAAGATGGATTAAACTTGGAGAGACCTTCATCCTGCAGTGGATTGATAATGGTTGATGATAATGATGATGATGACACCGATATGTTCAGTTTAGTGCAATAGTAAAATATATGTGCTATAATTTATTTCAAGCAATTATCACAATCTAAATAATAAAACTAATTCTCTCATATTTAAATAAAAAATATTTACACTCAGAACCTTTTTCTAACAATGGAGTGATTCAAAAATCTAAATATTTTCATTAACATATATAATAAAATGAGCATGCTAATAACTCAAGCCTTTCTTTGTGGAAAGAGAAAGCATTTAAAATCTCTATCTAGAATTATCTCTATCCCCAAACTGTTTTCAAGCTGATGGCTATCGTCAGTGAGGCGCTAGGATATTCAGACCCTAGATCAACAATACCAACTCAAGCGCATCATTTATCTAAACCTTAACTATTAAGTAGAAAATCTGAAATTTTCAGATACCTATATACTTCAAATCCAGCTATCTAACTTAAATAGTTATATGGGCCTGAAAAAATTTCAGCTACATCATACATTAATAGCCTTAACAATATAACATCGCCAAAGCCTCAAAAGCATATACATTTTCTACTAATTAGTTAAATTTTAGATAAATGCTGCACTTGAGATGATATTGTAGATCTAGTGCTGAATATCTTAGTGTCTCATTGACGATAGCCATCAGCCTGAAACCGGTTTGAAGATAGAGATAATTCTAGATATAGATTTTAAAAGGTTTATCTTCTGGCATTTATCGGAAAAGCTTATTTAGAGCTATTAGCCTACTCATTTTATTACATTTGTAGTACAAGCTTATTAAGTTAAGTCATGTGATGTATGACTTGATTTTCTTGCTATTTCATTAACATATAAACTTTATTAGCTATTGTAACAACAAGATGCCCAAAATGATGAAGAGCTTCTGTCTTCTGCACCCTGCACATGGCAGTCCTGATGCTGTCAAAACAATACAATGGCACTGCTGTGAGGAGAAACAAGAAATTAAAAAAAAGAAACGAAACATTGAAGGCATTACTTGATTAATACAAAATCAGGGTAGATACTTATTTTAAGAGATAAGCTTTAGAATTAAAATGTGCAACATACATGCATATTGAAATTTTTTACTGCATCAAGCAAAGTATGTAAAATTTCAAGTTATATTTTTATGGAAAGAATTGATTGTAATAATATATAATTATAAAGAATAGTCCCACATATGTTACTAAAATAAAAATAAAAACATGAAAGACTCCCCCATTATATCCTGAATGACAGAAAGCTATGTATTCCCAAAACTTTCTGTCAAAAAAAAAACTATTTTTGCCATAGATTTAATATATGAGAAAGTATATACAAATTATAAGAGAAATGATAAAAATTTTATCTTACTTTATAAAAATTAATAATTTTGGATAATATTTAGTATTCCTATGAGTTTTCTAAGTAATAAAATAATTATAAGACCAGTTGATCCAGCCAATTAATCATAATATGATTTTTCCCCACATTTTTCAATTAGAATTAAACCCAGAATCTCTCACCTAAATTATGTTAAATCATGTAGAACAATAGAATAATAAATAAAAAAAAAGCAAAGAATTTTTATTTGTAATCACAGAGATTTTGTTTCATTTGTAGATCTTGAGTATTTTATAGCAAAAAGAAAGAATATGAATAGAATGTCCTTATATTTGTATAATTATTTATATGTATAATAAAACAGTAAATTAAAATAAAAAATCTAATGGCTGTATTATTCATGAATTCAGAAATTTTAGCATCTGAAGTACCAGAGCTTGGCTGTGATCCATTGTCTTTAAGGTTCAGAACCTGCCATTGCAATACAAGTCAAATATCAAATTAGTATAAAAGGGTATTTTAAGATAAAGTTGAGAATGAGTTTCATAGGAGAGATAGAGTTTAACTATATTATAAGAATTATTTCCAAGACATTTTAAAGAAGTGCATGTCATTTTTTTCTATTAGGATGATATGGCAGAGAATAGAATAAATTGGGGATCTACAATTACACACGGTGTTGATATATTTCAGAAAGAAAGATTTTCTGCTGAGAAAACTAAGTCAAAATTGTAAAATAACATTAAAAAGAAAAATGAACCAGCATATTCTATATATAGATGTATTTATTGTTTATAGATTAATTTGTATAGTCATTCCAAAACTCATTTCTAGAGGTTTTTTCCTCACACACACACAGATCTTTTATTTTTTGGAGTTTGAATCATCATCATCATCATCGTCGTCGTCGTCGTCTTTAAGGTTCAGAACCTGCCATTACAATACAAGTCAAATATCAAATTAGTACAAAACGGTATTTTAAGATAAAGTTGAGAATGAGTTTCATAGGAGAGATAGAGTTTAACTATATTATAAGAATTATTTCCAAGACATTTTAAAGAAGTGCATGTCATTTTTTTCTATTAGGATGATATGGCAGAGAATAGAATAAATTGGAGATCTACAATTAGACACGGTGTTGATATATTTCAGAAAGAAAGATTTTCTGCTGAGAAAACTAAGTCAACATTGTAAAATAACATTAAAAAGAAAAATGAACCAGCATATTCTATATATAGATGTATTTGTTGTTTATAGATTAATTTGTATAGTCATTCCAAAACTCATTTCTAGATTTTTTTTCTCACACACACACATCTTTTATTTTTATTTTTTGGAGGATCATCATCATCATCTTTTGGAGTTTGACTAGTCGTCATCATCATTATTATTATTGGAGTACACAATCTATAATTAATATTTTTTAAAAAAGGTAAAAATAAATAATATTTAATAGTATATATACTTAAGCTAGATGTAATTAGATAGGATTTGAACCCAGACTTTCAAACTCCCTTCAATCATCCACTCCATCCTATACAACTGATACACATGACTACATATAGACACATGAAAAAAATAAATGATCTCCAATATACAAAAACAAATTAATTAAAACAATATTAACTCATCTAATGAGATTATGGCTGGGTTAAACTAGTCAGTTTTATTAGCTTTGTTTAAATGAGTCACTTCTTTTATTATAATATTTACCAATGTGACTATTGTCAAATTAATATAAAAATAAAATGCATTATTATATTTTATTTTTACTTTTATATAAAAAAAAATATTTTTTTATTGTTAAACATAAATTTATTAAGAACTGACAATCAACAATTCTTCTGCAATTCTTCACGAATTACAATAAAACATGTCCTGCAAAGATTGGTTCAATTTTTTCATCATGTAGGCCATCTACAGGTAAAGTGAAAATTGTAACAGATGGAGCTTTAAAAATTTAACATCGTTAGATAAGCTAATTGTAAATGTTAACATATTTATGTTAACAGTCTTTGATATAAACAGTTAAAAGCTTTTATAGTTTGCAAGTCAGTGAAGTTAAAATTATTATATTAAATTGACACTTTTAGGATGTATTGCAAAAAAAATAAAATAAATAAGATTTTTTTTAAATAAAAAAAAGGAAGCAAATCTTAAAGAATCTAGAAAAAATTATTTTGGCACAATAAGAATGTGGAATACCTACACAAAAGCAAGTAAGACTCTTTTACAACTTTGTCATCTATTGAAACAGTAAGATATGCCCTACCAATCTTAGTTTCACCTTGCCTTCCTGTTTCCTACCCTCATGCCTTATTTAAAACACTAATTTTATCGTATTGTGTGTGTACTGGGTATATTTACCAAAATCCCGCCTAAAATTTATATATCTAATGGGATGCCCGGGGTTTTATAATAATTAAAATTGTTTTAAACGGTTTTATTTTCAAACCGTCGAGTATATATTATGCATATGCTTGTACAGTAAAGTAGGTCACATATTCTCATCTACACACATACTGCGATAATATTTAAAATTTATGAAAATATTTTATTTAAAAGTTGTTGTTTTGAATGGATTTATTTTGTGATGTTATTTCGCTATAATTATTTTCATTTAATAAAATAATATCACTGATAAATATTTCTGGAAATTAAATTCAAAAAGAGAGTTTTGGAAATATAAAATGTTAGTTAGTTTTCAAAAACATGTCATTTTCTTTTAAATCAGTGAGGGTAGGGAAAGAACAATAGTGGCTTATTTTAACCATATTGGCGCCAGTTTTACTAGTAGTTTTGATAAGATTAAAACAGTGTTTACTAACAGATTTTAATTAGAAAATGCAGTCCGTGTTTTCAAATGTATTAATAACTTAACGAATGGATTTTACCACCGCAGGGTTAGATTGTAATCAGAGAGAGCATATAAATAGGGCTGATTGATTATTAGATTATTAGAGAGAGTTATTAATTAACCTACCTGATTGTGACAGCAGAAGTTATATTTTCTGTAATTTTGAAACTATTTTTCCGATTGCTTGTTTATTCGCATCTTTGGACCGACCGGCTTGCTTTGACAGTAAATCCAGTTCTAAGATCGTTTAACCTTAGAATGACGGGGTAACGGGGCAGTAGGTTGTCTGTCCCTCGGGATCCTGTGCCTTGGCCGTCCGTCATTTCACCATCCGATGTCCTGTCACGGTATCATCAAATCCAACTGAACCAGCCCAAAGAAATGCTGCTCCTGAAATCTACTAACTGCTGCTGTGGAACAATGAACCAAGGAAAATCATAACTTTACTTAAGAACTTTGCTACCAGTTTGGAAATGCCCATGGATTAAGTTGAAAGAACAAGGTAATTAAAATCAACCCAAGATCTCGGAAAC
The DNA here is from genome assembly GCA_028023455.1 of Epiperipatus broadwayi. Taxonomy (NCBI): domain Eukaryota; kingdom Metazoa; phylum Onychophora; class Udeonychophora; order Euonychophora; family Peripatidae; genus Epiperipatus; species Epiperipatus broadwayi. Next base: position 626,901 of record JAQFVV010006238.1, read on the forward strand.
CTCCATGCTATATAGCTAATAATTTTTGTATATTCTTTAAATGTATCTATCTATTCAAGTGTTTTCTTATTAATGCATGCTCAACTTGTGCTTGGGTTGATTTTCCATTATATTTGTAAATGTTTTATTTAAATGTATTATAATGAAATATTTAATTAATTTCTTTAGGCAAATGCGAGTCCGTAGGGAAGTTAAATAATGCGTGGTGGCCATCTTAGTTTATTTAAACCGCAAACATGCATTTTTCCCCTCCCATCTCTTATATGTTTTAAAGTATTTTCTCTTATATGTTTTAAAGTATTTTGCGTAAAATAAGTTTATTAATAAGTATAACTTTGTTAGAATAAATATTTATTTATCTTAAGTTTGTTGAGAGTCTGCTGGCCATTAAAATATGAAAGTTGAGAGCGAGCTATTTCTGTTTCTTAATAAATCGCCCTTTATTTTATTGTCTTTTAAAATTAAACTGTATTGCTAGTAAATATGCATGGGTGCTGGAATCCTACTGTTGGCAAAGGTCATCATCGTTTAAATCCGTTCCCTTATTTTACTCCGCGGTTCCCAGTACAGTGCTACAATGGCACCTGGGAATTATTTCGCATACGTCCCCACAGTTACGAAGCTCCTGGGTGCGGCCAGGCTTGAGCTGTGAGTGGGCTAGAGATGTCCCAAATAAAAGGCGAAATGCCTATCCAATGCCACGACCCTTTCTTCATAAAGTTGCATACTCATAAACTGCACCCCTCCTCAGCATATATTCGCTGGCAACACCGTATATTTACCTTATTAATTATTAAAAGAATTCTATTTAAATGAAATTCAAATCCGTTCAGTATAGCTTGATCTTATAATCTAGTTAATCACTTCGCGAGCGACTCTCGCTCTCCATTTAAGTTTCCAATTATAAATATTTTAGAATATTTCAAACTGTTAGACTTTACTTGACTCGTATATGCCTACCGTCTCACTATGTTTTAGACACATCTAAACGAACCCAAGTACGAGGTATCAGCCATCTTGTTGTTTATTATATAGCTATCCAATTTATATCGCTAAACTATTTTATTATCAAATTATTAAAATCTTATTTGTAAATTTATTTCTTTTCTTTATTTATTCGGGGTGCAATCTAAATTACATAGCACATTAAACTTATCTTTGGCACATCTATAAGTTATTGTTAAATGAACCTAGGGCTATTTTAGATTTAGAGTCTTTTGTTTTCTCCCTGATCACTGGCACCGGCATGAAATTCTACTATTAGTAGCATCAAATGTGTTATCACGTAGAGGGCGTTGTGGAGTTTGGACTTTGGATTCGAACTTGGGATTTCTGGGAGGTAACTCTCTTAATGTTGAGTTCTATGTCCCGGGTTTAAATTCTGCAGTGTGTTAACGAGATAGACATGTTTTGACTGTTACACTATCAATATGATTAGGAGCTAGTGAAAATTTTTTGGTATGCTTTAACTAAAGATTAAGATATCAATAGACAATATACAGCAAAAGAATTAGTTCAAAATTTAATTTTAGTACAAATTTAGAGGTTAGATTGGATGAAATTTTACCCCATTAGTAACTCAAAAGTTACTAGAAAAATAAAAACAAATTAATAATTATTATTGTAAGCATTATAATACTGCTTTTAGCATGGTTTCTGTTCATTCTGCTCTGAATCCACTAAGTCGTGTGTCTTGTGATATGACAATAAAATTATTGAACATAAAATCAATTTAGGTATAATAAAAATGATAATATTTAGGGTAACATAGAATCCAATTTTTTAAAAACATTCACAAATAGTATTTATAAATATGTTCATCCCTATTGTTTCTTATTTATAATTAGTGCAAAAAAAATTTACTGATATTAAAATGTATGTGTATGTTAACATTTACATAATAAAATAATTCTCAACTGTCCTTCATCCACAGTGTCCTTTCATTTCATTTGAGACATTACTAATTGTAAGACGTGTATGAAAAACATTTAATATGAACAAAATATACATATACTGTTCAGGACAACCTTAAACATACATGGTTTACCTCCACATGTTTAGAAAAGGAGATGGAATGTCAGGGAAAGGGTTACATATATATATATGAGAAGAAATCTTATGGTTTACTAAAAGATTAGTGAAATAAACTTAATTGGCTGAGATATGTAGAATAAGACATTGCAGGCTATTAAAGGACTAATAATGCAACTGAGCAAAGAACAAAATATATATTATTTCCTTGTAATTATCTAATCTATTTCCCCCATTTATACTAAGTCAAGTTTTTATAAAATATATTTGTTTTTTTTTCTTTTAATTTAAATAAATTATTACAAATTTGAATTTATTATAATTATAGAAGAGTTAAAAATTCTTTAATAATTCTTATCTAGTTAACAGTCTGGAATTGACTGATTAATTTAAAAAAGGAATTGAACAAATTTAAAATTTAACCGAAATGATTAAAAAGAGAGAGAGAGAAAATCATAACTTAATAATAAAACAAATAATAATAATAAAAAAAATTGACAAAAACCAGAAATAAGAAAATTGTCATTAAGTGAGTCATTAATTCAATAATAACAAAAAACTGAAAATTTAATCCCAAAAGCTATTTAAAGTATTAATATTATCCTTTTATCAATAAAATAAAATTAAACCACTAAATATCACATGATAAAGAAAATAAAGTTAAATTAAACGGAAAAAGAAAAAAATTCTTTAAAATGAATATTTTAATGATAAAACAATGAGTTGATATATTACATGCATGTCTATTCAATATATATATATATTTAATGTACTAAATTTCAACACCTGTTGGTGTAGTGGGAGACTCTGGACCTCAATATACATGGATTTTAGTTCAACTTTGTCACTTCTCTAGTGCTCACATTTCTTATAAATTCCCGAGCAATAAACCATTTTTTTTTTTAATTTCAAAACCTGATAAGTCTGCATCTATAAACAATTGTCTCCTTTATGTTTCACAGGAATCATGTCCTATATGGTTTATAGAAGTCATAAAGTATCAGATTCTTGAGCATAAGGTCCTCTGATTGATCCCAATTCTGGCATTTCTGGCACTCTCATTTTTATGAAATCTTGAGCAATAACACTATTTGATTATTTATTTTTAGAGGATTCATACCAATGAATCATGACAAATTTACAGGTGAAATGGCATAATCAAGAAAAAAATCTGATTCACGCAACCTTCTACATATATATTTTAATACATACATTAAATTCCATTCACATTCATGTTAGCCATTTAAAAGGGTGCCGAATACAAAAATATTTTTTTAACAAACGAAAATAATAACTATAATCAAACCCAATAGATAGATATTCACAAACTATAAAAAAAGAATAACCAAAGATAATATTGCCTTATATATATATATATTTACAATTGCCAGAATGTGTTTACATAGATAGGATTCGCATAACTTGGATTATGTCTGAAGAGAATTGCATGTATTTGTCTCAAGAAATAATTATTCAACAACTCTAAACAAATTTTTAATGTTTCTTGCATATACTTTTCAAAACTTGTTTATCTTTTCTATACAAGTTTTACTGAAATTTTACTAAATATTAAGTTCTATGTTCAAATGTGAGGACAGGAAACAAGACAACATATTTACGCAACCAAAGATATTTGCTCATCATTGTCTTCCTTTCATGCAATTCAACCTAGAATCTCAGTATTTAGTTGCATTGTCTCATTATCCTAATTACTAAAGGAATTTGAATCTTAAATAAAAGCATTACTAGAATACCCCATGAACAAAGTACATAGCAATTAACTGGATGTAATATTTGTAGAATTAACCGTTAGTTACTCCGTTGCTTTTATAATCTACAAGCACATAAATACTTTATCAAAATATACTGATTCAATCTTTTAACCATTCAAACAATAAATGAATTATAAATGTATTAATTTAAAATGCTATAATTCAGCACATTTTTCTTATATTATAGAAAATATGTTAAATACTTTGTCATTTAAATTAAAAAATAAAATAAAAAATTAGAGAAATACTTTTATTCATATAAATGCATTAAAAAATAAGTTTTCTTCAGCTTTCACAAATAAAAGTGTGGAGGGTTTATACTTGGAAATATTCTTAGTTATATTTTATATAAATAAGAATTAAATATATATTTTTCATATATATAACAGCAAAACAATGAAGAATATTAAGTTTAAATATTAAAGTATAATTCTTGTTGCTAAAAAGCCCATAAATATTGATAGAACATCCCATACTTTTATTTGTGAAAGCTGAAAAGAACTTTTTTTTTCTTTTAAATGCATTTAAGTAAATAAAAGTGTCTTTATTTTTTTTAGTTTATACATGTAACATTTATTGAAACACAAAATGAAGTGAATTTATTTAAATTAGATTTTATCTAAACAGAAAGATTAAAACCCCGAGTAGGTTAAATAGAAGCATAAAAAAATTAATTGATCCAATTTAAATTACAAGGAGTGTTGCTAGATACTGCTAACATCAAAGTTATGAAATTAAAAATTTAATTTTTTTGCCAAAAATTGTTGTCATCAGGAATACAATATGCATGCAAATTTCAACTAGATTAGAAACTGAGAAATGGATAAGAAATGATACAATATTTCATCTAGACAGAAAGACTAAATAACAGACTAAGTTAAAAGAAGTACATAAAAATAATTATAGGAAAAGTGAAACCACAATAGAAAAAATGCTAAAAGCATTCAATGAAACAAAATACCAATAATACATGCGGCAATTTTCAATATATATGCCTTATGGTGTACCAGATGTGCATTCACTTTAGGAAACAATCCAAGAAGACACCCTAACACATATCACAACAAACTAGAAAAACTTAAGGAAAAAGACAATCTTCTTGCACCACCAGACATTTTTGCTGCCACTTGGTCTCTTTTTAAAATAAGAGCAGCATTATAAGGATAGACCAAATACAACCTCAGGAAAATGGAAAACCAAAATGAACCCAAAATAAGAACTGAAATATCTAAAAGTGTGGGAATTACAAAAGACTCTAATGGTTAAGGAAAAGAAAAGCATTTTTTCTATATTTCAAGATGTATCCTAGTATTGAAACAGTAAGGTCTGCTTTGCAGATCTTCGTTTCACCTTTTCTCACCTATTTCCTACCCTCATACCTTAGTTTGAACCCCAATCTATCGTAGTGTGTCTGCAATGCACTTATATACCGAAAATCCCGCCCAATTTATACCACTAGTACAACGCTCATATTATATATAAGTATAACTCATTCCCAAATAAATAAAATATTATGGATTATGTATATGTTCACATAATTTGGATTTATTTAAAAGTAGTTTATATAAATCGTAATTGCGCACACCCTATGATATGCATTTTAAAATTTATGTCAAAATTATAAATTGTTAATTAAAATTATTTGTTTGAATCTATTTACAAAAGTATATTACAGTCGTAATATATTTTTGATTTAAAATAAAATTCATATTCGTTTAGTAAATAGATTCAAATATTGCAATTTAAAAAGTAAAATAATTTTCTTTTGAATTTAATTATTTATTTATAAAAGCTTATCTAAAATATACAGCAGATGTCCACTTAAGGTTTTCTTTTAATGAGTAAAAGTAATTTGAATTAAATCTAGTTTGTAATTCGAATGTCGACAAGGAAATTAACAATAGAAATTAATTAAAATTTTGTTGAATTCCTTTAGACATTCGGATAGGTTTAATTACAGCTGATAAGTAAGCAAAGTCTGATATATTTTTGTAATGCTCTAGGACAGTTCTATTGTTCAATTCCACTATAAAAAGAAGGGTTTTCTTTTGTTCTCCATTCTAGTTATTTTCTAATGAAATGATTCTAGTGATTTGCTAATGAAATGTGTCTAGTGAAAATATTCTAAGTGCCTGCGAACTTAAATTTGAAGCCGAGTTTTCGTCTCCAAATTAATTGACCATGTTTACCACACCTATTGCTAACCATGACATGACTGAGTAGAACAGCAAGAAGGCTATTTCCCTTTAGGAATGGCCAGCTGCTGCTGCTGCCAAAAATATGAACAATTCCAGATTTTGCTGCTGAATTGTATAAAACCTGCCGACCATCAATCTACCTGCAAATGCTTCTCCAGAGGTAACCCCAAATTAACCCAAGAGCTCTTGTGATTCCTAACTAACATGCTATAGCTATTTTAAATTGTTTTCTTTCATTTTACTAAACTTAAGTATGCCTCTAACGTGTTCTAATATAATCAACAGTTTTGCTCTCTATCCTTGGGTCAATATTTTCCATTTATTAATCTTTCTTTTATTTTATTATGATAATGTGTCAGAATAGTCTATGACCGAGTGAATTATTACCTTTGTTGAAAGTAAGACGCCGATATTAAGGCATATTTTAAATCCATAAATAATTCCCAATTTTTATTATCTCACAAATCACTCGTTCGAGGGCTATTCTAATTCTTCTTTAATATATATAATCAAATAGTTTAAAATCTACAATTTATTGATTTTAACCTAATATGAGAGTATGTGCGAGGTCAATGATTAAAATGTGCCACAGATGCATGATTGCGTAAATAAATCTATACTTTTCAAACCCGCAAGCATGCATTTTCCTATTTTAAATACTGTATTGTACTTTAATTACAAAGTTTGTCATTGACGTCGAGAATGGGAGGACCCCTCTTAAATAAATTTCTGGGAATTTGATTGGGCATTTTTCCTAATCTAAGAGAGTCCATTTCGCATGTTTTATGTACATTAGTCTAGTATTTCTGGTAAATGAATTGGTTGTTGAGACCGCTTTGTTTTTCTTTCCAAGGATTTTAAACGGCCAAGTCCGTTCTCTTTTCGCTTCCTGCGATTCCCAGGCAGAGTGTGTACTCAAATGTCACACCTGGGAATTAGACGCAGCCGTCACCCAGCCGCTAAGTTGTGGACGAGTTCAAACTTCGGCTGTCTGTGACAACACATTCCTACGGGTCAGCGGAGAGATGCCCTCCGTAGTCATTTCCAATATTCACTATTGTTTTATTTATATATTTATTTTACAAAGCATCCATGATTTAAATGTATCACAACCTCCATCCTTTAATAAATTCATTATTAGCAATACCGACCTCCCAATGTAACTAATTATAATTTTAAAATAAATGCCTTTATCACATTCCCACTTTATTGCTTAGTAAGCTTTTGTCCATGCTATTCTCGAAATCAATAAATATTCTATAACACTTAATTTTCAAATATTTTATTAAACTTGTATAATTACTCAAAGCACCTCGCACATGTTCCCATCTCTTTTAAGCACATTATCGTAATACTATTAACCTGAGGGATAGAATATATTTTCTTTAAAACCTTTTTGTCATTTAATGGAATGTAATGCCAACAATTATTTAGTAAGCGTCCTTGTCTCATATAAGCAGACAGTGGCGTTATATATATATATTTCTATATAAATAAATCTTTGAAATCATTTAAAACTGAATTTGATATTTTATTTTATTGATTCCTATCACTGTCTCGGTCTATATATCTATTTTCTACATTTCTTTTGTACATCTATAGACGTTAATTAGCAACCCAAACTTATCTTAGTATAGAGTCTCTTTGTTTCTCCCTGACCACCAGGCACCAGTAAAAGGTTATAGTAGTAGTAGATCAGATGCGTTATCATGTAGGTAGCGCTGTGAAATTTGGACTTTAGATTCGAACTTAGTATATCTAGAAGGCAACCCCTCCTAGAATGTTCAGTTTCGTGTTTGGGGTTTGAATTCTGCAGTGTGTTAGCGAGATAGACAATTCTGACCATTACAGTATATTATGTTTGATACAATGTATTACCTGATATAATGTAACCAATTTTTGCCTATTAAAGTTTGCTTTGAAATGTAAAAATAAAATAAAAAACCAAAAATAATATTCATCCCATAAACAATAGTCATGTGGCTTATAAATTCTCATAAAGGGGAAACACTTTTCAAGGAGGAAAAATACTGGACCATTTAGGTGAACATAGTTCATAATTCACTTAAAATGTCAGTTTGTTCACTTGAGTTCTCAAATTGAAAAATATAATATCAAAATCATTGATGTATTTCAGATCACGTGAACATAACATACTAATTAAAAATTAAGCGAATTGTTGTTCATCATTCTCTAAATGTCTACTATAAATTCTTTCAGAAATAAAAGTTTGCTATGAAAACAAAGCAAATGAACCAAAATACTGGAGATAACAGTTACATAGTGTGCTTTATTATGTTGACTAAGCTTTGAGAAGTGCAAATATAAATGTATAGTGATAAACAATGACAAAAATATACTGTGTTTTTTTAAGTAAACAAATTTGAAAATAAAATTTCAACCATCAATTATAGTTATATATGAAAGACATGATACAGTCACCGGAATGAAGGCTAATCATAATTGTGAACTATAAATAAAACACAATTATTGGTTTACAATGTATTCCTCATCCACATTCATTGTCATTATGGGATGCAAAAAAATTATCTGGCAACTAACACAAAAAATTAACAATATGTTGCATGTGTGCTGGAATTAATTGATGATCTGAGATCATGTGACTTGGGTCCAAATACCAAAGAAGATAATTCCATTCAATGTGCTGGAATTAATTGATGATCTGAGGTCATGTGACTTGGGTCCAAATACCAAATAAGATAATTCCATTCAATGACCAAAGTGAGATTTTCTTTGTTCATTTAAGAATCAATCCAGTGTTCTTTAATTCTTAGTTCCACTATTTGTAAAATAATATAGGAGCTATTGCACCTGACCGCAAAGCTACTTTTACTTAAAAACAAAATAAAATTATATTACTCTGCAAGCGCTTTCAAAAGACGTGCTCTCATCTTCAAGAGCACGTTTCTTGAAAGCGCTGACAGAGTAATATAATTTTATTTTGTTTTTAAGTAAAAGTAGCTTTGAGGTCAGGTGCAATAGCGCCTATATTATTTTACAAATATATTTTCGCACGCAAAGTTTTCGATTTAGGTTTGAATTACAAAGTTCCACTATTATATCATAAAGGTACAATCTTCGGTTTGATAAAGTAGTGGGAGAGAAGGATATGCACATATGAACTAAATATTAAATTTAATTTATATCAGTAAATATTATAAAAGTACTTGATAAGTTTGTCTCTTTTTTTTTTGTTTTTTAATTATGTTTATATGTATGCTTTTTTTTTCTTTTCCTTATTGTCTTCAGAAGCTTAAAGTAGTATAGGATCTGTTTAGCATGAACCTCTAATGCCATCAGACATCTCTCTACCCTAACACTGTGATAACGGAAATGTGTGATTGTCCAATCACTATTTCCATCTTTTAATTGTATGCATAGTAATCGTGGCTCCAATTATTTTTTCCAATTTTTTTTGTTTTAGCATAAATTCTCCAGTGCTAAAAAATCAATGGCAGAAACAAGTTTAGTACTGGCAATCCTTAGTTATGATCTTTGCTTGAAATGTGTGGAAATTGAATTTGGGATAGGACTTTCAGCATAGCAATATATATATATATATGTAAAAAGTCTATTTATGATCCCCCTTGTCTTGTGAAAGTGGAAAAAATCTAGAAAAATCGATTTAAAAATGGTTTGTCTTGTATAGTTTAGCAGAAATATTATCCCTGGTAATTACTTATTTTAAAGTGAAAGAAATATTTCTATCATCAATAGTAATAATAAAAAAAGAGAGCCTTTTACTTTATACATATAATTTAGGGATAAAACAGAGATCAATAATCATAACAAAAAAACTGTCATGGTTTAAGATTGGTATAGCTACTCTTAATGAAATTCTTCTTTCAAGGGAAGTTTAACACAACACATAGATAGCTACAAGTTTCTATGGGGAGGGGGGTAAGTCAATTGGAATTGTTGTAATTTAATTTAGTATTTTCTATTCCTGGAATTCCTAGATGTATCATTAGAAAACTAATGGCATTAAAACTATGTTTGCATGATGGAATCTGTGATCAGTTTATTAGTGTAAATGCTCTAATATTATATTCACAGTTCAGAGTAAGAAAACTTTATTCCTTGCTAGATAGATGTAATATTAATATACCATTAAAAGACAAAATTTTTCTTTATGAAAACTTTAATGTCCTAGTGATACAAACAGTAAACTTTGCCCAAAGTTATTGGGAATAATGGTATGATCTTCTATTTAATTTTTGCACAATTCAAAGAATAACTATCACAAATACTTTGCATATGTATAAAACACTGTAAAGAAATCTGAATCCAGTCCACTAGAGAGCCAAGGACTCCAGTTAACACTGTTTCTGGCTTCCTGTTTCGTTCCCTTTTTTCTAGTTCAGGGAATTAAATTTCTCTAAAACTATCCCTATTAAAAAGAGGAGTTTTTTAGCTCTCTTTTCACATACAAGCTATATCAACAATAATCACAAGTAAGCATAATTTCAACTTTTATAAAAACGCTATGTAAATATATGGCAGCCACTGAAATTACAAACGATTTCTACAGAAATTTTACCTTTTAATGAAATTTTCATTTCATTTAATTTTGTTGAATGAATGAGAGGGTCCAGTTGTTAGGAGGACTCCCAGGGGTCTAAATCCTAGTTCTTTTGAGGGAGGGGTCTGGGATGAGGGCGCTGTGGTGATCATTATCAACGTTGGTTTTTCTCATTCACAAGATTTAAAAAATAACATTATTTATGGTGATTCTTTAACGTTATCGTTATGAGTGATTTTATCCATGTATTATTGCAAAATAGGTCGCAGTTTGGCCTCATGATTCTAATTGCAAATGATCCACCTTATTTAATTTTATTACTTCCAATGTTGCTATTGATATAGCTGGCCTTTTACTGTTCATGTGATTTTCATGATGGATTAGAATGGTTTTCAGCAGAGACATTTTGAAGCTTGGATTTTTTTTCCCTTGTTCTCCCATAGGTTTTCCATAATTTTTCCAAAGTATTCAGGATTGCTCTCTTGTGAAGATATTCAAGGCCATTTGGAAGAACTGAACAGTAGATTGATTTAGTCCATATTTTATGTTATCTCCAAGTGTTTTCCTATTTCTCAACTTTCCCAATATTGTACTCCTAAAAGACTATTCATATTTGATTTCTAGACTTTACAAATAATTCATAATTGTAAAATTAATTTGTCTTTAATGGTTAATACAAACCCTTTCCACATCCCTTTCCCTTTTCATATGTATCCTTCCCCCTTCACTATGTTGCTCCAGAATTTCATTTTTACCATTCTTTGTAAACTTCTTATTTAACTATATTTGTACCTTTTTTTGATGAATAAACTTTCATCACTGAGGAAAAAAAAAAAAAGAAATCTGAATCCATTCACATTCAAAATTTAATGGTATTTAATAGATTACTTTAGGTTAAGAATCAGAATGCAAAATTCATACTACAAGAGCACTAACAGTGTAAATTGTTGGAAAAATCGTATTAGTACCTTAGTAGTTAAATGATAGTTGCATTAAAAAATAGATCATATGACAAACATATCTATAAGAAACCTAATGTTCTAAATTTCAACAGATATTAAAAATGAAAACTAGTAATCTTAACTTTCAAGACTGTCATGTTAGTGGGAAAAAAGAATTTTCCTAAGTAAAGTGTTATGGATTCAAGTAAATTACTCTTGGGATCACTAAAAAGAATTATAACTGACTCTTTGACAATAATACTATTATTAATGACTTAAATATGTTTGACTGTAGAGCTTCATAATCAATATAGAAATTTAAAGGCCAAAATTCAACTATTGATGAGAAGGCTTAAAATTGATTTATGGATTAAAACTTGCAAGGGATAGACATGAATACTTTAGATCATTTTTTGATATATTGAAAGTAACATATGAACCTTAAAAAGGATGTTATAAACCTTGTAAATCCACTAATAAGTATTCTTTTACATTATAGCAATAATTTTTCATCAGAGGGGCAGAATGTTTTGATCTACTTTTGAATAACAGCACAAGAATTGAGATGAATACTTTTAATAATATATCCATTCTGTCTCCTCATGTAGATTTTGACAAAGAAATCCACTTTAATGAAGTTAAAACATCTCTTTGTAATATTGGAAAGGCTTCAGGACTTAATCAATTTTAAAATATGGTGGGAAAATGTTAGCTTCAAAAATAGTGAAATCTTTTAAAAATATATGAACTCATGAAATTATACCACCAGATCTTAAGCATGCTTCCATTATTCTAATTTTTAAAATAAGTGATTATATAAAACTTTATCATAAAATACCATCATTATCCACTATAATAAAGATATTTATTAAGATTTTTATTAAAAAATGATTACTTCCAGTCATAGATAAAAGGTTATCTGAGACTCAATGTGATTTTACATAACCAATAATTTATTATAAACAAGGTTTTATTGCCAGATAAATGCAAGAAAAGTGCCATGAACAAAGGAGTGATTTAAACATTGCTTTTGTTGATGTGATCAAGACATCTGACTCCATTAATTGAATAGGTCTCTGGCACTGTTTGAAATTAATTGGTTAGCCATTAAATTTTATTCATATTATAAATCTTCTAAAAAATGAAAATGGAATATAATTACAATAAGTGGAAAATTTGTATTCTTGAAATGACAACTGATATTAAACAAGAATATGTGCTTGCTCCAACATCACTTGTGATTTTTATGATAGTGGTCTTTGTAAGTGACATCATAAAGTTGCATCAAAATGCAGTATAGATTTAATGGTGGAATTTTTACTTTGAACAAATTAATGCAAAAACAATAGCTGAATTTTATTATGTTGAGATCCTTCCCAATTCAAAAGACAATTTACAGTATATACAAAATGTATTAAATCCAACATAAAAAGACTGGTTTAGTAATTAATATGTAAAAAAAACTATAAGTCTTTTATATACAAATAATGAAAAAAAAAACCTTCAGCAATTTTTAGCTTAGATTGCAATATATCCAGGGTCAGTGATTCAATTGGCAATTTGGATAATTTGCATGTTAAATAAAGAAAACAACAACAAAGTTTAATAATAAATTATTTTGCTCTGAATAATGAGAATGCTATTTAATAAAAGATTAGTAATTCAACTTGCTATTTGCTACTTGAAAATAGGATCACTTATATTACTTTATAGTTCATATCTCTGTAGAGATTTAATATATATCTCGCAATCCTCTTGGATAACTATAGCTATGAGTAGGACTACCAGTTAGTCGAAAGCATGCTCAGCATAATATGTTGATATATTTCACATTTTTATTTTAAAGTATTAAGCAAGTTTTTTTTTTTTATGTATTATTTATATAGAATTACATTTTTCAGAGAAAAATTTAAAAAGATATTGCTCACACACATATTTCTGAGATAGTCAAATTAGATTCTTGACTAGAGCACTTCTTCACTAATTTCCAGATCAACAGAACTGACCACAGAACATAACTTAAATTCAGTACACCATTTGCTGTACTTCTTTTATATACCTTACTTTTGCACAATTTATTTTTTTCTCATTTAAATTATTCTTGTGCAAACTTTTTTATCAACTTTGCTAATTTACATAAACCAAGCCTTTTATTAATATGTAAATTTGCCTGTTGTTTCTTGGAGTTACTAATTTCTTTTTTCCTACATATCAATTATTTATTTTATTTATTTTCTGGGGTATTCTAGCAATATCAATATTTTAAGTTTGCACACATTTCTTTATTCATTAATCAAATATATGTATAGATATATAAGATTGTTAGAATGTGAACTAATTAAATATCTTGGTAACTTTTTAAGTCGAACAATGCAGACTTCAATAATACGCTGTTGCTGTTTTTTAACAAGTTAAAAAATAAGGTATTCCATCAACTATTGTACTGCCTGCATCGTTTAGTGCAGTGGGAGAGTGTCAGACTTTGGAATGTAAGATCCTCAGAGATTCTAGTTCTAGTACTTATGGCACTCAATTTTCTTATGAACTAGCCAGTCAATATTTTATTTATTTAACTAATGTAATTAAGTTATGTAGTATTTTGTAAAAATGGCAGACAAGTTTGTGCACTCCAGAAAAACTAGAATTTATTCGAGTTGTTGTTTTTAGATCGCGCTCTGATAACTGAGGAATTTAATTAAGGCATTGACATAATAGTGATCGACAATTCCAAGAAATATTTGCTGATTGCAAATATTTCTAGATAAGAGACGTTACTTTATTGGACAGTGTATTAATTGCTGCAGTTATCAGAAAGCTATAGAAAGACTGTATAACAACTACGCAGGGCAGTATAGTGAGTATTTGAGTAGAGACATCTCGCGTCAGTGCTTGCGGTTGATGACCAGCGCCCAGTGGAAATGTAGTCCACGGGTATGGCTGAAAGAGCCCATAGAGATGGGGAGACCGCAGCGGAGACATTGAGAGCATCCATTGCAAGAGAACAGCATGGGAATTGCGAATTACCCTCGTTGAGAAAGAAGAGATCACATAGTGAATACAAAGTGTATTCAGTGAATTCGAGCAGAGCATTCGTTGCAAGAGAACAGCGTGGAAATTGCGAATTACCCTCATTGAGAAAGAGGAGATCAACATCGTGAATACAAAGTGTATTCAGTGAATTCGAGCAGAGCATCCGTTGTAAGAGAACAGCGTGGGAATTGAACATTAGCGAACTGTAGAGATAGAGTATTGCAGACTATTCGCTATTCAGACTAAGTAAAATATTGTGAGTCTTTCATTGCATATATTTATTTGCTGACCGCACAGTCATACTTGCGGATATAACAAGTTAATTGTATAAAGAGCCGCTATTTTTCCCTAATTTATTTACATGGAAATGAGGTGTTAAACCCCTATAGATGTAGCATAAAGATTAACAGAAAAATTTCATTTAAGGATGCTCTACAAAAGTATAAAATACAATGGACAATCATAAAACAATCATTGTTATGCAGTCTATTACACAATAAATATTTTTTATTGGACTGTAAACATGAAATAAATGAATAATAATAGACTTCCGAAAACAGCATTTTATAGTGAAAGTGAACATATTTTATGGGAAAGGCAATCACCTTTTTACATTACAAAAATATCTCAAAAATATTCTAAAGAAATGCAATGTTGTTTTCATTAAGAAGATATAAGTGAGGATAGAATACAATAAAGAGTTACAATTAAACAATGTGTACAATTCTTTCAGTAAAGAAAAAAAAATTGTTGGGAGAAAAAAATTAAAAGATAACATTACAAAATACCAAGTATACAGAAAAATGGAAGAGCATGTTCTATATGTGGAAATATTTATGTCTAACAGATTGATTTATACAGTCATTGCAAAACTCAATTCTAAATTTATTTATTTTTTATTAGAGTCGGAATCGTTATACTTTGAAGTATTAAAATTTCCTTCTACTTCTTATTTGCATCCATCTTAAATAACACTCTACAATGCAGTTTAACATAAATCATATGTTAAACTGCATTATATATATGGTATTATATTAATCGTTATACTTGTTAGCGATATCTGATGACAATGATAAACAAGAATAATTCACATCACATTTTGTTTGTTGGCATACTTGTGATTCAGATTTGTTTGTATAGCCATCGCAAAACTCATCTCTAATGTACTATTAATATTATTATTTTTGTTTGTTGATGATGATGACAATTAGCATCATAATTAATAAAACATTCCTCTTTTTTTTTTTTAAATAAAAGAATAAGTTGTTTTAACTGGCAAACAGGGGATATGAAATAAATGAAAAGATCACTAAAATATTTCTTGTGCATAATTACGGTAATAATCAGCTATGCTACTTGAAGATCAATGATTTATTAAAATTTGAATGCTTTTATAGTTCTAAGGCAAAAATAAAAGGGCAGCTTTCACATTAACGCCAGCAAACAAATACTGGTACAGCACATAATTTTCTAGATCAGCTCAAATTCCTTGGGTATGTTATTTACACAAAAATTTTTTTTTAAAAAATCACATTTTACAGAAACTCAACACGACCATTTTTTTTTTGCTCCTATATGTATAACGAGTTAACGATAGCACAGTAAAAATTCAATAGCGATAGACGTTCATCGTCAAGACTTAATGCAACAAAATATTAAATATTTGTAATTAAAAAGATTGCATTCATAATGTTCGGTTATTAAAATCAGAAATACCTATTCAAATTTTTAAAAAAATAGTAGCAAAAATATACGAAGGATTAAAAGTTAAAATTAAAAAACAAATAACATTAAAAATTATATATAAACAAATATGAGAATTAAAATACATATAATTTGTAGATTGAACTAAAATAATTTTGTTAGCTAATATTTTTTGGTTAAAAAAAAAAGGGAGGGGAGGGAATTACATCTTCTCTCAGTCAATGAACTAAACCATTTGATATACACAACTGACAAACATGCTCGGAGACAGAACTCAGACTATCAAATTGTTTTGCTGCTACTCCCACAAAATAAAATAATAAGTTAAGCAAAAACTTACCTCCAAATTTCTGGTCGTAGAAAAATTTTGACTAATAAATGTGACTACAACAATGAAAAAAATAATGGAAAAACCGATTGCAGATTAGTGGTTTATTAAATGAAAAAAAAAAGTCCTACCACAAAACGCATCCGCAACCCATTTTGAAGAGATTATTGACTACAATTTCATTCAATCGCTGACATACAAAAACAAAAGCTTTAAATAGTAAATATTTTCGAATAAACTGCTCAATAGAAGAATTAACATTTCCCGTTGAAATAAATGAAAAAAGATATATTAATACGAAACAAACAATTTCCTCTTCTTTTCTTTTAGAAACTTTTAAGCAATATTAAAAAATAATTATACGAAATATTATTTTAAATATATCAATAATGTTAAAACTTATGATATATATTTGCTTTTGTATTTTAAATGTTTGTTAATCCCTTGAATACATTCTCTTGTTTTAAAATATATTTTCATCAAGTAAAAAAATTAAAAATTCATGTAAACATAAAAAATGTCGATTGTTAAAAGAAAAAAGTACAATGTAAATAAATAAAGTTACGGGGACCTAGTCTCGCTACGATACCATTTAACGTGAGATTAAATCGTAAACAGAATTTTATTTTATGGTGCATCACAATGGCGCCAAAGAAGTATAGGTAAACGCTTTTCTAATTTTTATTTCTTTAAACAAACTTCAAAGACGACCTTTAAACGGCATGATTTACTATTGAACGTACTTAGAAGGCTTAAATTATTAATTTAGGTAAGTTGAATAAATACAATTTTAATGAGTTTTGCACACATTTTTAAAGGCTTTCAACCTTTAATGAACGTTATATGATCGTATGCTGTTTTGTAGTCAGACATTTTGGATCTCACTTACTTGCTTTAATATTATTGTAAAAAATACTTATCAGACTTTAGGATTGTATGCTCAAAATTTTAAAAAATTGGTTGTTTTTTTGGATTAATTTTGTTTGTTCCATCAGTACCATATTGAATGAAGATTGGCTGTTTCAGTACGGAACTTCCCATTATCCTTTGCTTCATACATTTAAAAAATTGGGTGTACTACAAGAATCGCCATAAAAATGTCTGAAATTGAATTTGTTTTTAAAAATATTAATAGTAATAAAGTCTGTGTAATTTATGTAGGGATTGAGTTGCAGCGTGATACATTACGTTATGTAAAAATGTAGTAGAACAATTGCTACAACCAATAAATTGAATTCCTGATATTAAGATTATTCTTTTTTGACGAAAGTGACAACTGTTAAATTTTCATCCATGGTTATATTGCATATTTTATCTAATATAAAAATGAAGATATATTAATTTAATAATTTAAAAGATAAAATCAGATTTATAAATCTTTACTATTTAAAATATAAATTATTCGAGTGTATTCAATTTTCAAATAGTATTCCCATCCTGCATTTTGAGCGTTAAGAATGAATGGTTAATAAAATGGCAGCAGTAGGTAGGAATAATGTAAAATTTGATCCTTTAGGGGACAGTTATGATAGTGAAACATAATGAAAAAACTTAATTGCTAAAAGTTATTTATACTGTTCAATGTAAAAGAAGATGAATGCGTAAATTTGTTGTTTATTATCAAATTCAGCGTTTTTAGTTAATACGATTTTTTTTTTTTTTTTTTACAAACTACAATCGCGTTAGATATCTATTATTAATAGTAATTATGTACTTTTTGGTTTGAGGTGAAAGAAAAAATTTAAGTCGATTAAATAATTTTAGTAATGTTGGGTTAAGTGATTAAATTTGTATTGCTTTAAATATGATTCTACTTTACAAAATTAAAAATTATTCATGGGATTTTGACGGTTAGTAATCAAAATTTATCATCTAAACACGTTAGTTTCCTTATATGTGTAGCATTATTAGTTATAATTAGCTATAGTGTGAACATTTTTTAAACTAATATTTAATCATCACAAATGTCTATAATATTTATATAAAGTTATTTAGATTTGCTTGAACTAAATGACATAGTTCTTTGTAAAAGTATAACAGTCGGTCGTAGTGAGATACACTTGAGAAATGAATATTCTTAGTTCAAAATCCCTGGCATTTTGAAATTAATAATCATGAATATCAGCTCTTTTTTTTTTTGGTTAGTATTATTAGTATGAGACGGTAAATAAAGTAATAGTAATTGTAAAAATCTTTCATTTTAGTATATTTATCTGTCAAAAGGGTATTCCATATTATTTCATAGATCAATTTGTCCACTGATTTTTGTTCCCTTTTCTAACATTCATATGTATTTTGTTCTTTTCAGGCCCACATCAAGCCAGAGTCATATCCCAGACAATTTTTTTAATACTTCAAAAGAATATTCATTAACATTTTTTAAAAGTACATTGAATGAAAATCTTCATACTTAAATTAAAAAAATATTGATTATTTTTCACTGAATTCCAGAAACGTTAATAGCTTAATATTGTAAGCTTGAATCATAATAAAAATGTGGTGGAATATATTTTGAAATCCATCAATTATTATGTTACATCATAGTTACTGACATTTTCCATTTCAAAAAATCTTTATAATAGATTGATGATAATATATTTTATCCCAAAGAAAATTGTATACTTATATAGACAAATTTAATGAAAAAATTAACAAATGATATGTATATTGGTAAAAGGCAGTGTTCCAGGGAAGGAAAAAAAATCCTGTTTTTAATATTGTTTTTAAATCACAGTATATTATAAAACAAAGCTAACAATTATTTAAAAAAAATACTTGTTTTGGAAAGAGCAAACGAAAAACACACATAATATCTGGATAAATAGTAATAACAGAAAGTAAATAACTGACATTTCTTTAATCATTACAAATGTATAAATATAACTAAAACACTTTAATGAGTTAATGTATCATATATATCTGACTGCACTATTTATATGTTTTGATTACAATTAAATATATTTTATCAAATACTATATATTGCCATTTTCATAGGGTAATCAATTTTATCTTTTATGAGAATTCATCACAAACAAGAACTAATAACTTAATAGTAAATAGTATTAGTTAATTAAAAATGAAAATTCAAGTTTATTTTTAAACATTCGTATGATAAAAATACTGTAAAAATTAAATGTATCACCATGATAGTTTAATTAGAGTGAAATAATTAAAAAAATATGTAAATAGATGCACATAATTAAAGCATTTTTTTGAAGAGATACAAATATTTGGTAAAAAAAAAATTTGATAATTAATTAATGATTTGTTTTACTTATATGGTTTTCTAATTTTGATATTCTTTGTGCTTAACCTAGTCCATTTGTATTTGTAAAATCATCTGTTGATTTTTATCATCCTTTACAATCTCTATATAAATTCTTGATAATTTCTATGCCAAATGATTATGCATGCAGTTTTTTTTTTTTTTTTTTTAAATCTTCCAACTTATCTTTCCTTTTTTCTTTATCACTAAAGCTATATAATGTTTTCTCCTTTAATAATTCTTTAAATCTCTGCTCTGTATAAAATTGACTCCAACTGAACATTTCACAAACCCTCTTAATTTAAATCTAAGTTATGAACTGTAGAATAGCCTCTAATCATTTTTAAGAACTTTTTTAGCTAATAAATATGTTGAAAATATAATAAAAGAATTAATAAAAATCCCAACCAAAAGATAAATTTACTAGTAGTTTTATTTTGTCCTTCAATTTTGCCTTTGACAAAGTAGGTTTGACACTCATTAACTAAGTGGTTCTTGATTTGTATTTGGTCACAACTACATTCCATTTATGCAATAAATAAATGCAGCAACTATGAGTAAAGTTAATTTTATTGATGAAACTATAAATGCAGCAACTGTGAGTATAGTTAATTTTATTGATGAAACTAATAATATCTATGAGGATTAAATCTATCTGACTTTGCTATTGAATTTAAAAAAATTTATTGAGGCTTTATATAAACTCCATTGCTATACAATGAATTGTCAATTGTTTGAAAGGATTCTTGACTTATCATCCAGGTGGTGAAGCCATATCTTGAGTTAGTGGTAAGTCTAATTTGCTTAATAGCATTTTATACTACATTTTGTGATAGTTTATCTTCTGATATATGATAAGAGTAATTTATGAAAAGATAGAAAACCACTGCAAAGGGGTGGACTTGCATGTGCCAGTAATATTCCTTATGATAATATTTAATTGCATATTCAGAAGTTAAATATATGCACTTTTTCTTCCAAATAACTAAATTAAACGGCTGAGCGCTTTCAAGAAGATGTACTTCTCATATTCATAGCCAGTTATGATCCTTTCTTTGGAATCATATAAATAAATCTGATATGCAAATTATATGCAAATGAGTCACTAAGACCATCTTTTAGATATCGCAAAACATGTATCCTTACGATTAATGGCAAAAGAGTCCTCTGCTATGAAGTATGCTTTTACCTTTCGCTTAATATCATGCCTCTCAATACAAACTAATTTTGCAGATGTGGGTTCGAACATGTGTCCTGACAATTTTTGATGTTGAGCAAAAATTGAAGTGAATTCTGGATTCGTATGTGCCTTATTGTATCTATACTTATATTGTGATATCCTAGTAGCTATGGTGGCTCTCGTTTCACCATAGTATGATGCTTTGCATCCATTATGAGGGCATGCCACTCTGTACACAGCCTGTGGGGTGTGATCAGAAGCTATAGTGTCCTTAGTATTGTTAATAAGCCTATTAGTTGAGACAGGTGTATGAAAACTTAAACGAAATTCCTTCGAAAAAGTCTTATAAAATGTTTTATGTAAAGAGTGCATGTAGGGCAACAATATCCAAGGCCTGTTGTCTTCATCTCTGTGTTTTCCAATATTACTTACAAAATGTCTAATTTTGCTATATATTATATTGCGCCTGTATCCTGATTTGATTAAGTTGTTAGAATAATTAATTAAGTTAGACCTTCTGTCTGCCTCAAACTTGCATAAATAGTAATTTCTGAAGAGAAATGATGTCAATCCAGCAAACTTGTGAGTCATAGGTGTGTGTGATTCAGGGTGAATGTCCACGAACTTCTGGTGGCTTCATGACCATTGCATAATTAAGCATACTTCCTTCTCTGTGTACTTTGATATCTAAATATTTTGCCTCTGGTCCCATATCTTCCCATGTAATATTTAAATTTAATGATGTGTTCGCTTGTATCCGATTTTTGATGTGCTCAACAATATTTACTGGAGCAGCAACAAATAAGTCGTCCACAATATTTACTGGAGCAGCAACAAATAAGTCGTCCACATACCTCGTATATATTATATTATTATCTACTATGTTGTCTTCAGATAATACTTGTTTTTCGTAAAAATTCAAATAGATGCTAGCCATGATGCCGCTCATGGGCAATCCCATAGGCCACCCATCTTTCATGTGGTACCACTTGCCTTCAAATGTTGCAATAATATTTATATCTAACCATCCCAGAAATTCTGTTATGAAACTAACGCGAGCCTGAGCTACATTTTTTTTTTAAGGGTCATAGCATCGGCCAGGACGCGAACCCGCAACCCGGGCAACTGCCTGCAAGTGCAAGGCAGTCATGCTGACCTCTCGACCCAATGCAAGACAAGAGCTACATTTTTATTTACGAATTCTTGTTGTATAATATCGATAGACTTCTTTCTATTAACGGACCCAAATTGCCCATTGTACTTCCCTTTTAATTAAGATTAGTTAATTATGTGAAATCTTTTTTTTTTTTTTCAATGCTTATTTATCGGATCTTAATTTCAGAATTTCTGAGATAAAAGTAAAGGAAAAATATTATCTTGTGAAAAATTTATCTAATTATTTAATGACATTATACTTCTATTACATATCTTCACAAATAGTATTTTAATGATCTATGATTAAAATAAAGTTTGGACTTCTGTTTCCTTGTATCCAATTTGTAAATTATTTACCATACAGTCTTTCAGGAAATTTGAAAAATGACATTCTAAACAGATTAATGATGGACTTGTTCATCAATTATTTTTGATTAAATATAAATCATTGCATGATTTATATTCAATTGTCTGTAACTTGTTTCTTTTAAGTGTCCACAGATAAATGCACCAAGTACAGTTGATAAATATTATAAATACCCTATTAGAAAGTTATGGCAAATAGATAAATAGCATAATTGTAAGAAATACTTCAGCATTGAAGTTATTTTAAAATATGCATGCTTTCTAAAAAAGATATTCAATTTAAATTTCTAATGCATCATAATTTCTAATTATTTATGCAAGGCTCTGCAGTTCTTAATTATTTCATTTGCATCTTTAAAAGATGATTTTAGAATTGAAAAAATAATTATAGACAAGAACTATATATAAACGAATATTATTTCAACAATAAATATCTTAATTCAATCTTTTAAAACTATACAATTAAGTAGAGAAGGAAAAGAAAAGATTACCATATTTTGACTGATTAGTTTTAACTATGAACTTTCAAGGCAGCAAGTTTCTCAGTGAGGACCATAAGAATTGAAATATACATTATTTATTGGGATAATTAATATGTCTTATTAAAATAGAAACTAATTTTTCAAATCATATTGTATATTTTTAATACGTAAAGATATACATACACTTTATATACTTTGGTAATCTAAAACTGCAAGTAAGTACAGAAGAAAAGGGAAGGAGAAAGATAATAAATTTTGACTAATTAATTATTTCAATGAGGCAAGTTTATCAATTAGTCTTAAAACTAGGAACATATATTATGTCCTGGAATATTAAATATCACTCTTATTGAAATTTAAATTCATTCTGCTCCTAATTTTATATGCAAACTGTCTTTTTGCCACATGTAGATGTGCATTGCACTGTGGAATATGGAAAAAAAAATTATTTTTTACATATTGCTTTAATTTTTTGGATTTGCAGATAACTGAATTGTAACTAAGGAGATTGTGGATATAGAACTCAGTGTTTACAGAAAAATGTCTAAATGATAAAAATGTTACTAGATGATTGGGAAAATTTACAAAGGATGAAGGAAGAAAAAAAAATACTAAAAATTACAGATCTGTCAATATTCCATCAATACAAGTTTTTTATTAATACTATGATAATTTATTTATATAGAATTTTGAATCCAAATTAATTTTAAAATTCAAGCCAATTATAGAACAATATCACATCTTAAGTGTTAATCGAAATTATAAAGGACCAATGACTATGAGTTGCCATTTTGTCTTGAATTTGTAATTTACCAAAAAGCAGTTGGCTTTATAACCTTTTGGTAGTTAGAAAGCTTATCATCCAAGACGTAGAGAATATAAGTTGCAAGATGTCACTAAAAAAATTAATTGGTAAGAACAGGATGATTAAAGGAATAACAATAAGTGAAGATTATTTAAATCATTATATTTTATGCACAGTATGATTAATTTTATAAATAATACTTGTTTCCTGAAATGTTATATAAAAGATGTCATGAGATAAGATTAAAGTAATGACTTGAAAAAAAGGAGACAGTAGAGATTAATAGCAATAAATTAGAAGATAATTACAATTACCTTAGTCATATTAAAACATGGAAATATAATGGATGAAAATTAATCAGATTTCAATTTAAATAGAAATAATTTAGTAAAAGTTATGGTCAGTGTTTATATAGTTCATAGACTTGTATAATTAATGGAAGAGCAATACTAATTTCAGACACATTGTTGAAGTATATTTAGAATCAAATATATGGATGAGAGAACAAGCAGCTGTTGTTATCATTAAAAGAATTAAGAGTGAAATGAAGCAGGACTGGACATATTGCCTGAAAATGTGATTGGATTCTAAGAGATTGTAAAAGATCTCTAGGGAATGGTATGAAGTTATGGATCTGAGAAACTAGATTAAATTTGGTGAAATGATATATAATCAAGAGAGAAAAAAGTTATTTAGTTCCATCAGTAATTGTTTTCATTTGAAGTTAGTTTAATGAAAAGAATTTTAAAAAATCAGGAAATTTGTATTATATTTGTTAAGAATAAATTATCCGAAAGGAAAGTTAAGTTATTGGCAGCAAAGTTAATAAAGGAAATTAATAGAAAAATAAAAATAGTTTACATATTTTGAAAGGCTTTTCCAATTGTGTGAAAGCTAAAAGTCAATATAATAATTACATGAAGTATGAGAATAAACATACAAAGTTTCAATAATGAATAGATTTTCAAAAAATCTTCAAATTTTCATATGATAGTAAATTAAAAGATAGAACTGATTTCCAATAAAAAGTAACTATTTGAAGCAATCATATGCTAAATAGAAAGATGAGCTGCTAAGTGGATTAGATTTTGTGGGTTAAAAAAAAATCAGTGTCTTCATAAACAGAAGTTAAATGGTATTATACTATTGAGATCAACAGATGATAAATGAAAATATATGTAACATCAAGACAATTAGGTTGATATTCATATATTCAATTCTCACTTTTATTATTAACTGATATTAAATAAAATTTATGTTGGCTGCCTAATAAAGATACGTTTATAAAGATTATTATTACAAGAGACTATAGTCAAATGAATATAATACTTTTTTATTGCCAACACAATTCATTCTCATTTAGAACTGATGGCAAAAAATTTTTATTGATTGAAAATCTTTTAAGTAGATCACTTTTCTATTACCACTATAAAATCTTGTCATAATTATTATCAGATGATTGCTTACATAGTAAACAAATATGGAAGGAATACTTTATGAACAAACGTTGGCTGAAAACGTGAATTTACTGACTTCTTACCTTTGGGTCTAAGACCAAGTAATCAAATTAATGGTCAACACTGCAATTTGCAACTGAAAGCAGGGTTGAAAATCATTGGATTACTGAATTAAACTTCTATTCCATGATAACTATATAAAACTCTAATTTGTTTTCACTTGAAGAAAATTGCAAGAATTAGATTGGAAAAAATATCTGATATTAAATGGAACATTGTCAGACTTTGGAAAAAGTGAATTGTTAAATATATGTGATTTTGAAATTAGCATTGCAAATTAGGTAAGTCTATTGTCTCAGTCAGTGGGCAATATGGCACTATCTGCAAATGAGTTTAATAAAATACTGAATACTGGAGAATTAATTTATAAAAAGTTTGGAATAAAAATTAATATTTTATAACTAAAGTAATGATTGTAAAAAATCAAAAATGATAGTTGGGAAAGAAGTTTAAAAGGTGGTTAATGTTTTAAAAATGCAACTAATTGTTTGTCTAATTGATGGATAGAGAAATAAAGATATTAAGAATCACAGTAATTAAACAGTTTCTTAAGATTTAGGAAGTAGGAGCAGATATTTTTTCAAGTAGAAAAAAGAGAAATAAAAAGTTAGTGACTACTGAAATGTAATTTGAGGAAAAGTAGAAAAGATAGTTTTAATCTATAAATTGTTTTTATTGTTATATTTTATTTTAAACATATAGTTGAGAAATAATTCATATAGATATAAAATTGTGCTCAAGAATCATTGTACAGATTTATAAAGGCTGATAGATATATTAGCTTTTTAATAAGATTTAAAGTCTATAGCTGAATTAAAAACACTATAATATTTAAACTAATAGAAAATAACATTATTTGGGGATGTATTGAAAGATTGTTGTTTGATACAAATATAATATTTCTTTTTTTCTTTTTTTATAAAAGAGATTGCTATGCTGAAGAATTGAAGTAAATTAAGGAAATTATGAGTTAAAAGAGGAATTGTGAAGGTTATATGGAGTGTAAACAAAGAAAAATTGATCTTAAAAAAAACATATAGTTATGAATGGAAAATAAAACAAGGGTCAGAAAACTTGGAGAAGATTGTTGATGTTGAATTCATGTGCAGAATTTGTCTTTTATCAAATAACTAAAACTAATGATGATAGTACATAATGCATGATAAACTTTAAAAATTTTAGTGATAGGAAATTTTTTTAAAAAAATGTAATTATTGTATTATACAGAACAGTAACTAATTGTACTATTAATTGTTCAAGATAATCACATTTGAGAACCCAGGTGACAGATTTAGTACGCAATTTTTCATTCAGGAGTCAACAATGTTTTAAAGAATTACAATTTTAGATGTCATTATGCTTAAACAAATCAACTGTTTTTAAAGTTTAAAATTAAGAATTGCATGAAACTGAATATTCTATGCAGTTTGATTCAAATGACACATTCAAAAGATAAAGATCCTTGAATCAAATCTCAACTTATTACTTTTGATACCAAAGTGTCACATAATCTTTTAAACAATTACCCATTCGATTATTTTTTTTATTGTAAATAAATAAATAAAAATTAATGGAATATTTTTTATTGCTTGGGAGATCATAAGTTCTGGCACTGAAAATGATAGATTGAGCCATGATCTGTGGATCTCGAATCCAAGAGTCTATTAAATCTACCATTGCACTAAAGCATATCGAACCATAAATAATGAAATGGATATATGCTCAGGAATTTATAAGAAATTCATGCACAGAGCTAGCTCATTCATGAACCTTTAACTATCTGATTATATCACTACACTAAACCATTGAGAGCATTATTTTATCTGAATGGTTAATATTAAAACTTTAAAAAATCCAAAAAAAAATTTATCAAATTTAAGGATACATTTTTAATCCGTAAAAATAAGAACATTTAATTAAACAATAGTTTGCATTAAAAATTATTAAGAAAAACATATTTTTGGATCGCTCTATGCATAATCTATATTTAGTGTTTAAACTATATATAGTATTTTATTTTATTTTTGTACTGGGGAGGGTATTAAGATTTTGAGGAAATTATTTTTATAATTTTGATGATAAACTTAACTATATAAAAATCAGAACTTTTTGATATTTTTGGAAACATCACCCTAAGGTTTTTTTTTTGCTTGGTCACAATCAGAAAAAGATTGTTTTTAAATGGGACTGTGTAATGAATTGAATTTTTTGAATTTCCATGTGTTTTCTTTTCAAGTAGAGGTTGTTAATGAAGGCTTAAATAATGGAGACTTTTTGTAGCTAACTCAAAATTGGGGAAAACTCCAGGCTGAATCACCCAATGCATAGAAATTCAAATGTACATCTGAGAAAAATGAAATGATTATTCGTAGTGCATATAATGTAGGAAGCTTGAATAAAAGATGGCTATGATTGAAAAATTTTCATTGATTGCAGAGAATCATATTTGCAGATATTTTGTGAGGTGATGATGTGGAAAAAACTAAATATTTGAATAAATCTTGAAATTTTAACTTTTTAAGCATTTAAAAATTGAATAATGGAAAAAAATTGGGAGAATTGAAAAATTTATTAATAATGAAATTTTGAAAAAAGCATGAATTCAGGAATATAAAATTGAGAAAGAATTCAACACATTCCTTAGTATTAGAATGGTTATTGCTAAGAAAATAAGCTTAATCGGAGGGAAAGGTGCTTTTAAGGATTATAAGCAACCAAAACTTTTTCATTAATAATAAATAGAAATGTTTACTTGAAATTGTAGTGTCACAGAAGCTGAAAGTTCTTATATTTTGTAATAATAGTTTCCTTATAAGGAGTAGTTTTAATCAGTTCTGGATGTACAGTTTGATGTTACAGATGAAAATGTTATTCTAGTTGAAGGATTAAAAGGAGAATCAGTGTATTGATTATTAATTAATGTGAAAATGTTATTAGAAATATGTAAACATGTAATGAAAAAGCATATACAATTCACTAGAAACTAATTTTTATAAATTCTGATGTTCTTTAAAGCTTATTTATATTCCCAAATCCCATCATTTAATTATGTTAATGTACATTAATAATCTTTATAAAACATATATGTATGAATAATATTATATGGTAAAATATTTGTGTTTATAGACTTTTACCAGATCAAATAGCACTACTATGTATATCCAAACTCTTGTACATCTTGGTAAATTTAGAAATTTATTATTATTGACATTTTTAGGAAGCTTTTTTTTTTAAGTGAAAAATTTATTCACTATTATGTATCTGTTAATTTTTCTACATCTTGGTAAAATTTATGAAATCTTGCTTTTCTATCGGTATCTTTTATTTTTTTATTGATATTTAGGAAGCATATCTTTTCTAAACGTAAATGCATACTAGTATTTCAGTGCTCTTTCTATTTGAAGTACTGTCAGAATTAATGATATTTTAAAAATAGGATGAGGAGGGGTGAACTTTGCTCTTATCTCATTTATAACATTCTCAGAAACATTACATATTATTTCTGCAAACATTAGCTGTGGCTTATTTTTTTTTTCCGTTGTCAGAGTACATAAAGCAATATTAAATAAACTTCCTATCTAAAAGAATTTTCTCATATAAAATCAATTAAAACTTTTATTTTTTTTATGTGTTGAAAAATGGCCAAGTAATTTCACAGTTTTTTATACTGTAATATATTATGTTTACTGACCTGTAAAATGCTCGAATAACAATATGGATGTTGGTTCATTTTTCAAAAGAAATATATGTATTCAAATGATATATCAAATTTAATTTTTTTTTTGTATGTTATTCCTCATTGCACACCACAATTTAAATAGCAGTAATTCATGTCAGCTTATTTTTTCAAAAAAAATTTCTAAAATGCAATATGGTATGAATCAATCAGGATTAAAACTATGCTGTTATTAATGAAATTAAGTTAAATAAAAATGTGAACAGATTTATTTTTTGTTATATTTGATTATTTAAACATTGGACAATTGTTTTGGCTTGGGGGCCACTTAGTGGAAGCAGAGGTTAGCGGAGGGCCGCACCTTTTTTTTTATGACACAATAAACACACTGCTTTATTCCCTGTATTACCAAAAAAATATTTGTTTGTCCATTCTTCGTTAAACACACGACATTCATCACTGATTTTACATTTTTTCGGAGGGTTCATGGTTTCACTAAAGTTGGAAATTTATATATTTACTGTTGCAAAACCAAAATTGAAATTAACCTGATCGATCGGAAAAGCACTACGCATCGTATCTACAATGCACATGTGTATTGACATGGCCGTCCTAGTGCAAAAATACGATACAAATCTTTGGTCGCGCAGGGGAAAGAAAATCTCTGTTCAAGAAGGATTTTTTCTGTCTTAGCAGGCCGCAAAAAACTCTTAGCGGGACGCTATTTGCCCATCCCTGTAATAGAAGCAACTTCCAAATGCCCTGAATTCAAATAACTTTCTGTTGTTGATTTTTTTTAAGAAGTCCAATTAAAGATGTGGTTAGCATGCTACAAGATAAAGTATAAACAGACTTATTTGTATTAAATTTAAATGTTTAAAATTATCATATGATTATTGTACACCCTATAAATTGAGGATACTATTATATTACACAATAAAAAGATTAGAGTAATTTCATTTTTAAAACAAGCACAGAAAACTAATATCATTCAATTGTTTTTGTTATGTAAACCACAACTGCCTAGTAAAACTTGAAATACTGATTAGTATTTTTATTTTTTTAATGAAAATGCTAAATAAAAAAAATTATTCAAATTTCAGGGCAACAGTAATAAAAGTTCAAAAGATGTTTGAACCTAATACTTTCTTGTTTTGTTTTTTTAAACAAAGTTCTTGATCTTTTGAATCACAGCATCCTTTAATAGTCTTTTCAATAGTGGAATAAAAAAAATCATTGTTTCATCTCCCAGAATTTTAAACTTTTGTAATCTTTCCTGAGTAAAGATGATTTTAATATATGTACAGTATACGGTATTTAACAGTTAATAGAACAGGATTTTATAAAATATTTCATTGCAAATAAATTTCCTTTGAAAGTGTTTGCCATTCTGAAAATTCAGATTTAATTAAAAATGAAATATTTTCTTTCCTCCTAAAAGCACTGAGACTTGTGATCTTGAAAAGAAAAAAGGGTATTTTTTAATTGTTCAAAATCATAAACATTAGAATGATAAACATTAAACAGAAATAGTGAAAATAAAATAAGCCAATAGTTTGCTAATTTTGATATATGTTAAGATGCTATTCTATCATTTTTGTTCATTCCATATAGTAATACTATGTGACAGAGAATATTTAACATTGTTAAAAAAATTAGAATTGAAGTCAGATAATGTAAGAAAATTTGCTTATAATAATGCCACAACACTCCAGACCATGTTATGAGCTAGTTTTTAGTGATTTTTTTTTTTTTTTTGTGAAGATCAAAAAAGATATTGTAATGATATTGAAGTTATCAATAATGTTAATTTTCTTATCTATGTTTGTTGTATACTAATTTATTTTTATAACATATTTTCAATTAAAATTATGTGTGACATAGAACATGATTGTTTGTTATTGTTTTTATTTGGAGATGTATGTTTTAAAAATTTCATCATTATTTTTATGTATATTTTAATTAAGACATTATAGATATATTAAAAATAATAATAATGTTACGCATTGAAAATTTTATTGATATTCCATTTCTTAGGTCGGTAATTACAATCAAAATTTGGCAGTTGAGTAGAGTATCCTCAAGTCATAAGTGGAACCCATCATTACTAATTGATAAACCTTAATTGTTGTTTTAAGTAGATATTGTATCTAATTTGTTTTTTTATAAAACAAAAAAAAATCTGATGACTGCTTTTTTAAGTGAATTTT
Source organism: Epiperipatus broadwayi (assembly GCA_028023455.1). Taxonomy (NCBI): domain Eukaryota; kingdom Metazoa; phylum Onychophora; class Udeonychophora; order Euonychophora; family Peripatidae; genus Epiperipatus; species Epiperipatus broadwayi. The sequence continues at coordinate 658,104 of JAQFVV010006238.1, forward strand.
TTTAAAAAATCATATTAAATAACAATATTTCCAGAAAAGTTGGGTGATATTTTAATATTTTTTAATAATTAATCCATAAATGTATTCATTTTTACCAATATATGTGTGTATTTGTAAATTTGTGTGCGTGTTGTTTGATGTGTTTATATTGTATATACATAATGTATACATTTTTTTTTTCAGATCATGTTCAAATTATGTTCAAAAATGTTTTGCAAATATTATCTTTTGAAGCGAGGTGCAAATAAGGTAAAACAAAATTTTATAATTCATTCTAAATTTATCCTTAATGATGAATAATTTTATCATTTTTTTTTGTTTTCTTTTTAAATTTGCCTGTAAAAATTATGGAATATATAATCGTATTATTTTAAATGGAATGTTTTTTTGTTTTTCATCAGTTGTTTTAACAGTTTTTTTTCCTTATAATGTGTATCTTTTATCTTAATATGTGAAAATATACTAAAGCAGTTTATTGCATTTAACACTGTAAATATAAAAAATACTTACCTAAACATTTTTTTGTTTAGTGACAATAGTAATTAATGGATCTGAGTTCCCAATTTCATTTATTTGAAGAAAAAAAAAATTTTTTTAATAAAAAAAGAGAAAAATAGAATATTTTATAGATATATAAATTGATCTCCTAACACTATCAATATTTTTTTTTTTGATTACTCAAAATCATTATTGAAAAATACAATATATTTCAGCTTAAAGGAAAAAGGAGATAACTAAGTAAAATATTATGATCAAGCAATAACATTTAATTATCAGCAATAGTTTGTTATTGCTTACTACAATTTATTCTAACATCCTAATATTTAAAGCTCCATCATAAATTTCAATGAACCATTCACAAAATTAATATTTTAATATATATAATTGAGGATAAATAAAACATTACATTTTCCATTAATCCTAGATTGAATTTTTTTTTTTTTAAATAAATAAAAATTTGTAAATGTCCTTGATGAATATTTTGTCTTCCCAAGACTATAACATTGATATTACTCTAAATATATATATAGATTATTCTAAATATTAATATTTGAAAAATCAATAAAATAAATATATTTCTAAAGAAATCTCTTAAATTCGTACTTTTTATTTTAAAGAAAAAACTAATCGATATCTCATTATTAAACTTTTGTGAAACTATAGTTCTTTTAACTTCAGTCACATTGCTCAGCTGTAGGTTAAAATTAAATGTGAAGTAAATCAAAAGATGTTAATAGTTACTTTTTCCACAATTAAAACTAAAGTCTGTTATGTGTTTTAGAAAGCTAATTGAAAATAATATTGTAGTTTACCATCTTGTTTAATTAAAGAATCACTTTCCTAAAACAAAATGGAGAGTTTCTATGTATGGCAGTCACATTTCTAGTAAGTCAGTAGTAACTTTCTCCATACATTAGTGCCACCTAATCCATAGATTGTAGAAGTTTTCACTTGCACTAAATGATACTAACGTATGAAGAAGGTTGCTACTGTTTAAATATATTGTATAAGTGTATGACATGGTAATTATGTGATGTCGAAATGGTTTAATACATTTCTTTTAATGCATTGGGGGCACTTAATTTGATTTGTTATCTTGTATAAATGTTATTATAATGAAAGAAATATTGAAACTGTCGTTTTGAAAAATTGAGCACTAGTCAGATAAAGAATGGTAGATAAATAGTTAATTTATTGTCAGTTAAGTATTTAGAATTTTTAATGTACCTTCACCAGTTTGTTTTGCAGCCATCAAGAAATTTTAAACTTTATTAATTGATTCCTCCCTGAAGCCATAATGAAATTGCAAGACAAATTTATAATTTTCATTCCATACATTTTTATTATTATAAAAGTAAGTCTATTTTTTTTTTATTATACAAATAGTATGAATTTTTTAATAAAAATAAAAAATTTGTTTAGTGTTTTTTTTTAAAAATAAAAACTTTTTTTTTTAAAAAACCTGATAGTTTCTAACTGAAATATCAGTTAGATTGTTTTGTGTGTGTGTCTGTATTACCATTATTTTATATATATATTGTTAATGGTATAGATAACCAAATTGCTTATTGGGAGCCAAATTGTAATAGTATAATATAAGAATAAATAAATCAAACGAATTAATTTGCCTATCTTAGCTTAACCTTTACTAATCATTTACTCTCTATAATGGTAAAATATAACTGTTTTCAGACTAATTATTATCATGCCACATGATAAAACACTAAAATGTAATATAGATAAGTAAATTAATAAATATTAATCAAATCTCACCTTTACAATTGCTAAATATAATAATACTTATCTCTGATAAAAGGTCTTATTTAGACTACTTGTAGTGCCAAATATAATGTTAATAAAATGAACAAATTATGCAAATCTTTATTCTGTTTGCTAATAATATAATATATGAACAATAAAAAAAAAAAAAATCTATACAGAGAATCTCAAAGTTTGTATTGATATTGAGTTTAATAATCAAAGATCATGGAGAACCAATTTAATTAACAAAATAAAAATTTATTAATGTAAACAATAATAATAAAATTAATTAACAAATAAAACATTCCTTGTCGATTAATTTAATCCTGAATTAATTATCATTTATCTATTATATGTGTTATATGACTTTATAAAATGTAACTATTAGGTGTTGTGAACAAAATACACTAAGAAAAAAATATATTAGCATATAAATATCACCAAATAAATATATAAAAATATATTTTCAGAATTTAATGTTTACTATTTTCTTGTCATAAGAAGCATAAGCTTATTAATTTACATGCAAAAATATTATAATATAATATCTACGCATAAAACCTAACAAAGAAACGTACTTTTTTGTAAATAAATTATAATTAGAAATATATTGTTTTTGATTTTATTTATTATTTACTTTAACCCTTTTTTTTTTTTTGGTAATATTTTCCTTGTAAAATAAACCACATGAATTCTTAAATATATATATATATAAAGTATGCTTTATACTAAATGCTTAATTTAACCTTGATACCATCAAGAACTGACTATAAAATTATAATTCTATCGAAATAAATATTTATTATATACCAAACTATTATAATTTACTCGTATATTTTTATATAAATATATAACAAAAATAATAATAATTTATAGTTCAAAATCCTTTAAAGATTCTGCTGAAAATCCCACACTGTTTCTGGTAATATGTAGATTGACATTGCATTTAAATCCAGTTATATTTCAACTTACCCTTTTTGATATTTTTATTTTTAAAGAAAGTATTCTATAATTAAAGTTTTATAGTGTTAATAGTGCTTTATTTAGGTAACATAAATAGTAGTCAAAATTTTCATATATTTCATGAATTATATTGTAGCACTTAAATTTAATATTTAACACAATGAGATGATTTTTTTCATCCAATGTAATTTAAATTCTCGAAAGACATGTATTTTGAGGAAATGTTTGTAATTTTTTAGGCTGTCTTTTCCATTTTAAACTTCTAAATAAACTTATTTATATATATGCACTAATTCAGTGTTGTTTATCCATAACGACAAAAAATGAGAGTCCACACTAAAATCAGAGGCTTAAATAGCTTTCTCCTGATGATGTCTTACTTATGTCATTACCTTAGATATTGTTTCTATGGCATTTCATTTTGGCAGTTCTAGTTCAGTGTGTTTCTAAGATCACTACTGTTTACAAATTTATCCATATATCCACTCAATAAATGTTTTTACGAATACATCGGCATTCAGTGATGTTAAAACATTTTTTTAAAACTTTATAAAATAAATATTACAGTATGTTTTAAGATAATATAAATATATATATATATAAATTTTTAAATAAAATACATTCCTTTTTATTCATTTATTTAATATACTATAATCAATATTTTTTTTAAATACCCAATTTTTATAACTTAAATATATATAATTTAATTGTCTAATTGTATTAACATAAAATATATACACATGCATACATATACTCTAATTAATAATTAATATCTTGTTTGTTTATGAGTACATATTTTCAAATGTTTGCAGTAAATAAAATAAATAAATGTATTTATTAATACATACTCTATTTATTTATTATCATTATAAAATTAAAATTTTAAACTTCTCATTCGATAATTTTTCAAATTACAACATCCCCTTGAATGAGAATTAAGATACACAGAATATTCACCCTGATCTTTTCATATTAGCTGTGAGCCAACGAAAAACAGGGCAAGAAACAAACTATCCCTGTTTTTTCTCTCCCTTAATAAAACATTTCTTGTATCTTATACTTTCATTCTTTATATTTTATCTTATATAAATGTATATAATTTCTAACATAATACATACATGTCATTAACTTTATTACATCATCCTAAGAATATAGAAATATTAATTTTAAAATTTTTGCCACAATGCAAAATAAACTAATATTTGGATACATCAATCTTGTTAGAAAATTTGTGCACCATTTTACATTACAAGGTGTTATCAAAACTACTATCTAATAATGAGCAAACATTATTTTAAACTAATTTAGAATTAAACTCAATCCAAAAAAACCTACGGTTAATGAATGGACTCACCTTGTGTAATCACACATTCTGAGTCGTCTAGAAATAAAGATCTTTAGTGACTCTCAAATTCCATCCCATATTATATCTAAACACGTAGGACATTTGTGTTGTTCAAGAGACTCATCATCATCGGGTGACACAATACCTTTTATTTATTAGCATTTTTATCATTCAGCACAAACCACATCACACAAATTTCCCCCCTTTCTCCAGACTACTAACTTTAACTGATAAACTGTGCAAGAGAATTTCTATATGTCAATCCACTTAGTTCGCAAGCACATCAAGAGGCTTAAAGAAACATACAATAGCACATGTAACATCCTAAAGGAATATCTCTCAATCAAAAAAAAAAAAAATTTGTCTTGGGGTTACATACAATGGGCATTAGGGTACCCATCAACTGGCATTCGAGTCCAATAAGGTGCTTAAAGCTGGACATAACATGCTGCAACCAGTATATCAACACTTTAAGCACCAGGTTACAATATCATAGCAGGTTTAGGCTACCCATAGATGTCTTTGGACAACCAGACACTGATGCCCTTTTTCAAGCCTCTGAATTTACTCTTAAGCTAGCTGAAACACTTAGTTCATGCCATCCCATGGATTCCAAAATTTGTATTTTGTTCTCCACCATATACCTGTATGAATCTAGCAAACTACTAATCACAAAAACTACAGTATACAAGGTCTTGTACAATTTTACTAGTTCCATTCAGTAAAAAAAAAAAAAAACAAGCCCTATATCTAACAGACAACCTACGACCAATCTTTATAGGCTTCTTTGGAATTAAAATTCTTGAGACTGTCATAAAAGAAAATATTGTACCACATCTCCTTCCTTTATTATCACATATGTAATGAACAAAAAAAAAAGGTTCGGCAAGCTCTCCTGTTCAAAATATTATTATTACCTGCAGAAATATGCTCCCATGGTTGTGCAGATAGATACAAACTGAAGCCACCTTTGACTCTGTCTGTTGATTTTGGTTCACATGCTTGCAAACACAACAATTCTTTGCTTTATCCTGTATCTGTATCAACCTACTACTAAACAGATGGATTCATATAACTCAATGGAAAATCATTTTCCCATCATTTATGCCCAACCAATCCCTACTCCAGGACTTGGCACTCAGTGCCCTACTGTCTATAACATGCACTAACTCCCTCGGAGAAAATTTAAAAAAATACGAATACAAATCCCACACACTGGTCTATATATTGCATGCATAGCATACACGGATGACATCACTGCTTTCCTTGCATAAAAAAACAGCTGCTGATTCTGGAAAAAAATTTGCAAGAAAATATCGCTGAATATAATTCAATATAAGCAAAACATCAGCATGGTACCTTTGCACAGGCAAACCATGTCACGAACATTTCACGGTACGCCTACTGATTTCCTTGGTTTTCCTTTTCATCTAGGACCTGCCAGAATGAGAAACAAGTCCAAGAAAAACAGACAAGATATAAAACACATAACCAACTCACCCTCAAAGACCTACTATCACTATATGCAAAAGTCTACCTTTTTAACCAATTAATAGTTACAAATATGTCATTCATCAATCATAAACTTTGCCAAGTCATATATCTCTTTCATCTATTCAATTTGCAATAAGTTATCAAGATGCAGAAGTGTATTTCCATAAAACAACTAGGCTTTCCACCAACTAGAAATAGACTTCTGAAAATGTTTTCCAGCATTTGGGTGTGTATTGCCTATAACACCAATAGATTGTCATTACGTAACCATATGGATATCTCACTGTACTCATAAAAGTCTTATCATCAGATATGCTTTATGGGTGTTGGCAAGTATATCTATTCTAGTATCAACAACTTCTTACATTCAAGATTATCTCCGGACTCAGCCCCCCTGATGCTAAGGATAAGCACGAAACTACTACGTTTCAAGAGATAGTCATGCGAATCAAAAATTTTTTTTTTTCTTCTGAAATAAACCTTGCGTTTCGTCCCACCTCTTACTTTCTCAGATACCACAGACTATATTTAAACATTGATCCTGTCTGTGCATTAAGCTGCAGAGAAGAAACACACTATCATATGTTATACACTTGTCCAGGCCTAATTTGCACAAAAGATGGCACGCTGGCTAATTACAGACAAAACAATAATACATTTAACAACATTATGGAGACTTACATCCGTGCTTCAATCCCAGCCATCAGGGCTGCAAGCTTCAGTTTATATTCGTTATGCTCCAATGCAGTGCCTGTTCGTGAGGTTACACCTTATGCCATCCAGAAACCTCCTTCAATAAGCTATACCAGATCAAAATCAGAGACAGAAAAATTGCCCAACCAGACATTTTTGCAGTCTCATAGTCATTCCTGGAAACACCTGATAATAGATTGCAAATTATCCCAGCAGTATCACTATAGAATACACGAGCATCTTTAATATAGCAAGACCAACACACTAATTAAATCACCACCTGAAATAAATTGATCAAAATTCCATACCTATATAGGATTTTATTCTTTGAACCAAGTAAAATTGAACCCAAAACCTGATTCTTTCCAGGGTCATCCCAATTTAATTTACTAACAGACAATTGCATTCATTGAAGAACAGTACCCGACATGATATTTGTAACCTTACTTATTGATGTATTTGTTTCCTTTGTTTACCGATGTAACTATTGATCAAGTACAAAAAAGTTTACTTTGAAATCTAAAATAAAATAAATAAGCTAACAAAAATTTTATGTATATAACGACATCAAGTTTAAATTCGGGTTATAAATGTACAATGTATATTAATATTTTTAATAAGATATAAAAAAATTAATTATGACTCTACTTTTCAAGTTATCAACTACGACACGCAACTGCATCTTGCAAACACTGCTCATTTTTTGAAATTATAATTTCTTGTATCTTCATTTTAAAATTGCAGGAAAAGTAAGTGGGGAATTATGCATATGCCAATCAGCAACTGACATTTTCTTTGGGGGAGGGGACTCATTCAAATAGTATATGCCATCTTTTTCTTGAATAAAAATTCGATTTTTTTATTATTAACTTCATTCAATTTTTTTATGAGTTTTATAATTGAAGAAATGGATTCAATGTTCAAATTTAAGAATTACAGATTTGGTCTACCATTTAATGGTAGGTTTTTAATTTACTATTTGCAACTGTAGTTTACTATTAAATAAAATAAGATTCTTTGAATTACAAGGTTTGTTTAGTATTAAATGATGTCTTGTTGATTTTGGTGAAGCTGGAAAGAAAGATGAAAAGCCAATTCATTTAAATGAGATTTATTATATTAATGAAAAAATAAAATCGTCATGAAGATTAATGCTATATATCAGAAAGAGTAATAAGATTATTTATTGAATTTAAGGGAAATGCCAACTATTAATATTTTTGTCCCAACAAATTTTTATTCTGATGAAGTGCAGGACCTTTGTGTAGTTGCATAGAATGTTTGTGAACAGACCAAACACAATCAGATTATATTTTGATTAACAGAAAATATGCTCTTTGTGATTTAGATAAATAATAGAATAGCGGACTCAGGGCTAAAAGTTTCTGAATCAATTCTTAACAAAAACTTACTTTAGTTAATGCAACTGTTGCATTCAAAGCATGTCATGTTTGAATACTACATTATTTTCTGAGTGGCTAAATTTTCATGTGATTATAATAGTTAATATATACTACTTTTAAGACTATTATGGGATTAGTAGATTCAACATAAAGTTTGATCTTCAGTTAATGAGATAAAATATATGCTAATGCTTACAAATAACGAGCATTTTCAAATGCTTCAGCCCTGACATGAGATCAATAAGAATATAACATTTTTTAAAAAACAACAATTGTGCAGACAGTGAGAACAAAAAAAGTGGCAGCTCACCAGTAAATTTATTTCTGTTATAACAACACAGTGTACGCAAAATAGAAGAATTACAATCTGTTGAGAAATATTGAATATCTGGAATTCTACAAAATAATTCGGGAAAGATTTAATGACTTTAATTAATATCAGTACAATTTTGAAGAGCGTAATATTCAACAATATAAAATCACTTGTTGATATTCAAAGGTTTTTCAACAATATAAAGAATAAATATCACAATTTCTAAAAACAGATATGACAATATGAAGTTTGAATTCTGCAGTGGACTGAATAGTAGTAAAAGGAAGAAACAAAGTAGCTAGTACAAAAATAACAATTCCACTTAAAATACTTTGCACCTTAAATGAAAATGTGAAACATACAATGAAATATTTGCAGATCAAAAAAGCTATATCTAAATGAGATCTTATAGATATTTTAATGGAAGTGATTAGAAAAGTAGAGAAAGTGTCTAAATGATAAGGTTATACCGAAAGATTAGATTATTGAATATGACCTTATCACATATTGATTATTAAGAAAAATGAAAAAAGAATATTAGATATTACAGATCTTATATTTAATGAGATTATTATAAATTGTCTAAAATAGATTTAATAGTGTTTATAGAGCAATAACTATTTTGAATATTAAAGATTAGTGAAAAGAACTAGTGGTAATAATGGTATTAAACTTTTAAACCTTTTTAATGTGATAGAAACTTTTACATATCACAATAAAGACTTAATATTTGTCAAATTCTGAAGGATATTAATCACAACGCAATTGTACTGATTAATAACAGTATAAATATCAATATTTCTAAAGGCATATAAAGAATGATTCAAGCTTTTCAAAACTTTTGAAGCTGTTTTACATGAATTATAAGATTGAAATGCAAGCCAGAAACAATTACAATAAATGGAGCTGATGTGATTGCTTTAGAGCCACAGAGATACTGAATGAAGAGAATTAATATTAAAAGACTTAATTTTAACAGGTTTTTACACAAGAATAAAATAATAGTTGGTAATAGTGAATTAGAATGTAATAATTCTAAATATTCTTTGGTTAAGTTAATACAAATGAAAACATAATGGATAAAATTAATTATGGAATTAAACTTCCTTTGAGATTTGTGTAAGATTTCGATAATTAATAGAAAAATAAGAACTACTACTGTACTTGACAAAATATGGGCGATGTATGTTGGATTAACAAGAGAAGACTAAAATATATCAATCAGAGAACACCAGTTACATTATTGAAAGAATAATAAATATAAAAACTTAAGTAATTAAAAAGTTCAAATGCAGTTAGCTTTTGCAATATTTGGATTATTCAAATCTTTAATTGGATCTTCTGGATAGATGAGAATAAGAAAGTTTTCTGAGTAATATGAGAATTTGAATGTGTAAAAGCATTTAGATGTTATATTTTTTAATACTAACTTTTAAGTTTTTTTTTCCTTTGTTGAGTTGAATATTAAATAAAGAATTTATAACATGCACAAATATAAACAATGTCATTGAGATATATTGTTTTTATATACACATGTTTGAATTACAAAAAAAATAATAATAATAATTATCTAATATTTTATAATATAAATATATCATCAAAAAGGAAGTGATTTTTTTTTAGAATTTGATAACTGTAAACACAGTTTCAATCAAATTAATTACATTAATAATTAACAATGATTGAAAAATACTTTAGAATTACATATATTTAAAGGAAAATTAAGCAAGCAATAGTAGAAAGATAAAAAGAATTTATGGATTAGATTTCAGATTTGAGTAACAAATGTGATTATACACATTGAAAAAGTGGGAAAAGGAAATGGGCTTTGCATTTTGCAAGCAAGAAGTAAAAATCGACTGTTTTATTCCCTGTCTGTGTGTGTGTATATATTATAACCTCACTAAGTTACTAAGAGAGATAGCGACCGAATCGCACCTAGATCTAAGAATCGGCCATCCTCAGAATCGATGGCGATAGGCAGCATAATAATAATTGCCAGGGTGCCAAATTGTAACTTTGATAACATTTTCTTATGCTAAATATTATTTATCCATAATTACTTAATAATTTACAACAATATCTAATGAATGGGTTAATAAACAATTAATTACTAAACTAATAAAACACTGGGAGCGTTATTACAAATAATAATAATCTCGTAAATTTTTATATTTATTGGAGAGGAGGAAAATTTAAACTCCACTCCCCACTATACTTTACATCTCTCAATGCATTACCAACCATTAACATCAAAGCCACAATTAAATTTTAAAAGAAACTAAACAATTTCTATGCCCATCATCATCCTCCTGATCCATCCTTCCTATCATACTCTCATTCCTAATCAACCTTACGAACATTAGTAACTCATACTAATTTCTCTCGCTCAGTTTTCAGATTTTTTGGCTAGATCTTTTTTCCCCTATGACAATCTTTTCTCAGGGCTTCAGAATAGCAAGATATGGAATTTTATACACTTGGTTACGAACTATTGGTGATAAATAAATACTATCCCAATGATTATATCCATAGTTGACCTTGGCTGAAACTGACATAGCCAATGTCCACTTTCTCTAATTTTCCCGTAATTAAGATCAAATTTTGAATATGAATTTTGAAATAAAGTACTATAAACACTTTTACAATTACAAGGAATTTTGATTAACGAGTTCACCTGGGAAGGTACTTGAATCCAGTGAATGGATAAAGGATTTTATGTCCACCCACCGCACTCTATATCACACAATAATCCTACTGCCTACTATAACTTTATAATTCTAATATTGCTAAATTATTACACTGACACTCTGTAGTTACTATTTAAATTTTGCAGTGTTAAATAACTTTCTCTTGTCTTAATTTTTAACAATAAAGTTTTATAAAACTATTTTTAAATCAATTTTACCTGGTATAACGTAACAAATTAAATCATGCTTAAAATTTTAGTAATATTGTCTTGATGTATGATTGGGATATCCAGAATTTATTGAACCACAAAACATGGAGACATAGACAAAGAGTTTATTTTAAAAGAACAACAATTTTATTCATAAAGATTAAAAAAAAAATATTTACAAAGTTCCTCATAGCTTTCCCCTGTTCTTGAACCATGTCACAAAAATTATAAAACCAAACGAACAGCTGATTTTGTTAACTTATAAGATAAAAGATTTAATTATTAATAAACTGGGGACTACAATTGCTATTGATTAACTTGATATTTAAAATAAATGATTATACTATTTTCTTTCACAATCACGTAATATTTAAATATAGTAAATTTGAATTTTCTCAATATATTTTACGATTTCCACTAATTAATTTATTCTACCATTATGAATATTAATAATGAAGATAATTCTTCATATAACAATGAGCTAGTAACTTATACATAAATTAGCTCAACTAAATATGCCTTAACTATATGCTTTTAAATTTAAGATATTTTACATCATTGCTTACCCTCGCATATATTAAACTACTATTCCAGCATTTGAGAACCGGTATTCAGATTGATCATTCTTTCATTTATACACACATAAATCATATATCAACATCCCTATAGTGATAATACTTTCATTTTGCTTACCATTCCAGTGAAGTTCTCAGCTGGCTGTAAATTAGAACCTATGATATGCATTGCTTATCACCATTATTCCACATGTTTTATTTCTTAAATTCAATATTTAAATTTATCATAATTCTTGGCTCTTATTGTTTACATAAACATTTAAACAATGCAATGCCTCAGTACAACAGATCATACATTCAAATCCACATTCATCTAGAAACATCAAATTAATTTTGCGACTCTGTAAACAACATTCATAACTTATACTTTACTGCACCTTAAATAATGTACACCCATAAGGAAACGAAGTCAGCATCAATATGAGGGTTGGCTAAGTCCCGAATAAGAGAAAAATACCTTTTCATTAAGGTTAAGGTATGCTAGGATTCATCGCTAGTCATACAGGGATAAATGGGTATGCCCAACACACTGGCTATCAATAAAGAGATCATCTTACAGTGTATAAAATAACCAAGGGGAAACTCATCCACTACTTCTAAATACTTCATAAAATTTTACCAAATATTTTAGTGAGCGAGCTAAGCTACAACTTCACTGGTTAAGTGGTGATTCGCTAACCAACTACGTAAACATGGGTCTCATACCAATTTGCACACCTATATGAAAATTTACACTTATACTACCATGAAATATTGTACTGACACATGACCAACAATTTTCTAAACATAAATCAGCTTACATCTAACTTATCTTAACTGTAGTAATAGTAATAAAAAAAATAAGAAATGCGCCTCATTTGCAAAAATCATCATCTCTTTTCATTTTTGGATCATAGTTATTGCATTCTGTCATAACATGCATTCCTTCTTAAATATAACATTTATTAGCATAAACATTTATTAATACCTGATCTTTAAAATTATACCTCATATAATGACACTTTATTTATATCTCTCAACTCTTCTAATTAAGGGTAAAGCATAAATTTAACAGTTAAATAAGGCATATTTTAAAAAATTTATATTAACTCGAACTAAGAAAAACTTTAAACATTGGTTACATTTAAACTTAGGCATATAACTAACTCTTTTGCTAATACACTTAGATAAATATTTAAAAAAATAACGAATAAACTTTATACTTAAACAGTCCTCCTTAAATCGTTTTCAGAGTCTTTTTTTATATGTTGTTGCAGCTGCAGATCTGTTTTGTTTTGTATGGTGTACATACATATTTAACTACATAATCCATTTTTAAGACGTAAAATGTTAATCCAAAGGTCTTTATTCATCAAATCACTTTTAAAAATTGGTAATCCTTGCAATTTAAATTAATAATTTTCACTTCCAAATAAGTTAACTTTATTCATTTTGGGTTTTTTTAATTAGATTATATTTAACATTGGAAGATAACCAGCTTTTTCTAATTCTGTTTTAAAACATATACATTGGGTTAAGGTAACTTTGTTGAGAGAAGTCCACTGATCCATGTATTTTCTCCATAAACTCTCATTATATTCCATTACTTTTGTCATAGGTTGGTAGCATATTGATTTAGGTAATAGTTATATTTCTTTTTCTACATTAGTCCTTCATTTTTCATTGACAATTTGTCACTTTGATTCCACAACGATATGTTAGAATTTCAAATGGGATTTAACATTAATTCTATTTTATAAAAATAAGTGTGGAACTAAATTTTGATGATACAAATAATCAGATCCATTCATTTTAATAAGTAAAAGTTTGAAAAAAAGATTCATAAAATTCAGTGTTTCCTCAATTTTCCTTAAGCAACATTTTCTCTACGGTTGAAGTTTCATTGTTTCCCGATTGCCAAAACTGCTTACAGTTATATAGAAAGAAATTATGAACTTAGTTAACTTCAAACTTCAGGAGAAACAAATATATGCCCAATAGAAAAAATTTACTCACTAATCATGTCTTACAATATTAATAATTTTGACTAAGTTTCTCATTCAGAAAAAGAACCCGAAAGAACAATAAAACCTTAAATTTTTAGTATTAAAAAAAATGATAATTTAACCTGACGAGGTTTCTCTAGATAGACTGATGATGAAGAGAGCCCCTCCTTAAGGACAGGTTGAGTTTTTATACTGTCTGGACCCCCTGCTTCAATTCCTGAATGATCTACTTGCCAATCAAATTATATTTAAATTTTGACTGGTTGATTGCTATTGTTTTACAAATTATTTTTTCACAATTTTACAAACATCATGTGGTTTTGTTAAAAATTTTCCCGCTCGTGGAAATCCCCCTGAAAGAATAAAATGATTATTTTTAATATAAAAAAATAAATAATGTATAGCAACCTAACTTTAAACCCAGGATTTTGAATAGGAATTGTCTGCCATGAATGAGATATTGAAATAAAATAATAATTCTCTAAAAGAGCTTTCCATTAAGACCATGCACTATTTCGATTGATTTTTAATTAATTCTATAATTAAAAATTTCTAATATATTCTACACATATGCACTTTGTAAAATATTTTTAACAAATAAATTCTCAACTATGACTATTTCTGATTTAATAAAACTTTACTAAACTGACACCAAAATAAAATAATACCTATTTAAAAGACTTTATGAATGAATTTTGTTCATGTACTAAGTAATTTACAACCTAGTCGAACTTTTATTTTGATTTGAACTTAGCACTCTATAAATAGCTTATATATTCCCATAACATACATTTTATGAGAAAAATTTTAATAAATACTGTCATAAATAACTCTGCTTAAAAATTAATGCTTTGATCAAAACCAAAGGCTACAATATATATATATATATCATATTTTCTCTGCCTTACAATAATTCTAAACATCTTTTCAAGAGTATTTTGCGTATTCTCTGCTTTTCTTTAGAATAATATTGTCATAATTTTTTTATTGGCTAACTTTTTTATCTTTTAAGCATATTATCAAATCTATTATTTTAAATGTTTTTAATTTGTTCATATTTATCAATAAAAATTATATAATATTTAATTCCTTTTTACACAGTAAATTTTATTTATTCCTTGATGTTTCCTTACAGTTTCGAATGATGAGCAGTCTTCATTAAGGCTACCATATTTGAACATGATTGCATAATTAGTACTCATAATTAAATGTTATACATTACAATATTTAAACATATATGATCACATAATTAATGCCTTTAATTATGCAATTATGTATAATTAAATATGATATTATATATTATGTAACAATGTATGTGTTTGTATATGTTTGAATCTTTTAATTGATGACTTGATTAGTAGAAACTGAGGAAATATCAAAGAATAAATAAAATTTGACTACATTGAAAAAAGTGAATAAAGAAAAGAATATTGAATGATATTGTAGGAGCCTTTTCTTTTAGTTTTTCATTAGACATTTGCAACCATGTCAGTATCATTTAAAATATTATAATATTGAATGATTTTATTTAAATATAAATCAATACTATATCTTTCTTTTATCTAATTCACTCTCTCTTAGAATTTTAATTATATAAATATTTTTTTCCAATTTTGAGTTTATTTTTGTCATCTTCAGTAATAACTCTATTACTTTTCCCTTTATGATCTTTTCATATTTTACTTTTTAATGTTTTTTTTTTATTAATCTAAGTCATATTTTTGTTTTTTTTTTAATCTATAATTTTTTTTACATATTCTTTGTCTATGCCTAATGTTTCTGTCTAACTTTTATCATTTTTTTTTCTTTATATCTTTATTAAATTTAATATATACTCAATATTTTTTACCTTTTTATGGGTGTGTAATTCATATTTTTATTTTCTTTTAATCTTCTATTTTTAGCATGTTTTTTAGCTATTCCTAGTGTTACTGTAATTTTTTTATTTTATATCATTAAATTTAATGATTTCCTTAACATTTTGTGAGTGTGTGTAAAAAATGTATTTGCAAGCTCAATTTTTAATCATAACTTAATGTAAACTTTAATTAGTTGGCGTGAAATGTTACTAGATTTAAGTGTTGAAAATTTCAATCAGGCTTTGGAGAAAACTGTCATTGAATTTATATCAGAACACAAAAAGATTGAACTGTTATAAGAAAGGCCAAAGGTATAATTCAAACTTTTACAATAGCAATATATAATATTTACTGAGGCTGTAACCTCGAGAATATACGTGTAAAATGCGATAGTAGGGACCTCTACAGGTGTTTAACCACAAGCTAAACACCTGTAGAGGTCCCTACTATCGCATTTTACATGCATATTCTCGAGGTTACAGCCTCAGTAAATATTACTTACGTAATCAATGTGCGTTTAATAAATTTATAATAGCAATATGTGTAAATGAGATCAAAATGATAATCGGAAGAGAAAAAATGATTGGACATACATACAGGATTACACTTGTTGCTAAAGAACTTTTAACAAAAAATGACATCCAAAACAAATAATAAAGATTAATATGAAAAGGTGTTCACTAGCATAAGATCAAACAAAAAACTGCTGTGAATTATGTAAAGCAACATTTTGATTTTAAAAAATATTGGAAAATTTAGTAAAAGAATTTATTTAAAATGCATCATTGCCTTATAATAGTGGAAATGACATTTTATTAAAAGATAAGTGAATAGTTGTGAAAATGAACATAACTATTGTAGAGATAAAGACAAATTTGTCTCTGAGCTGATTAATGATCATAATTGTAAATTGTAGCCTTTTAAAAAATGAAACTTCAAGTTTGGGAAAGTCAACATAAGAATGGTGATGAGTTGAATCACTTGAAAATAAAAAGTGCTCTAGATTTAATGATTTCAAAACCAAGGAAGCCTCTTCTAACATTTTTGTAAATACATTTAATGATTGTGATGAAAAAATAGCATGAAAAACTATAAATGATAATAATCGAAATTTAGAATAATAAATTTTTATAGCAAAAGTTTCAAAATGAATTTTTATTACAGTTTTATAAGCATTTATTTTATAACGTCTTGCGTGCGATTATGATTACAATAGAATGACAGCCTGTTAAGCTAATTGCGCAGACGCTGTGAGAATGTTATTAATAAATGAATACCTTCGAACAACCACATTTATTAATAACATTCTCACAGCATCTGCGCAATTAGCTTAACAGGCTGTCATTCTATTGTAATTACAGTTTTATGTAAATCTTTCTGAAAAAAAAAACTACAAAAAAAATGATATGCAAATGAAATCCATAAAGTCAGGATTAAGAATGACTGATAAGCAGTATTACTTTATTATGGTACACTAATATGATGTACATGGAATTCTTTGGTTTCCAATTATTATAATAACAAATACTTAATGCAGACTTCTGCTTGAAAAAGAGCCTATTGTTGGTGCTGATTTATAAAAAAGAATATGGTTGAATATAAAAAACAATACATGTATTTTGAGTTTTAAACAGTCTTAATAAAGATCTTAAATTAATGATTAAATTTGGCAGATGAAAGGCTGAATTTGGAAATGATAGAATTACCATACAAGAGATCTTATTACTCACTCTCGTCGGAGAAAGGTTTAGAAGAAAAGAAAAGAATCTATACACCTGGGTCTCTTTATGCGGTAGATAAGTTCCACAGAAAACCCGCATTAAAAAAATTGCACAAAAATAGACTTAACTTACATTGAAAAATGTGGGATACGTTTCTCAATTTTCAGAAATTGCATAAAACCAAAGCAACAAGATAAAATTAATTTAAAATTTGCATAAAAAATAATAAGGAAATAAAGTATGGCTAATAAAAAATTTCAAATATTTGAAAAAAATTCATATAAGACAAACTTTTTTTATTAACTATTTCATTTTATTCAAAACAATGTTTTTATGTATAATTTTTTTTTACATTTTTTCATACATACAGTATTTTAATCATTATCGCTATTTGACAATATGCGGGTTCGTTTTGAACTGGTAAGAAATCAGATTCGTCACAAGAGAAAATACAATTAGTGCCAACTTCAGTCTCGTGCTGTGTTAATGGTTTTCTGTCGACAATGTAATCAGTAATTAAACTTTGAGACAATGATTTTACTAATTGTTTATGAAGCTCGCGATATCCAGGCTGTTACGTCTAGCTGTTAGAGAATGCACTTCCACAAGTGCAACTATATATATATAACACGCTTCCACGATTGTGTTAATAATGACTTACGGTTAAATTTTCTTTTATACACATATATACATGGAGAAACTTTTAGACAGAAAAAAGTTACGAGTAAAAATATTTAGGAACTTTTAAAGATACATTTTTTTTTAAGTAGAAATTAAAAGTTCTTAAATATTTCTACTTGTAACTTTTTTCTCTCTAAAAGTTTCTCCATGTATATATGTGTATAAAAGAAAATATAAACATACATATTTTAAAGATACATTCTTTTTAAATAGAAATTAAAAGTTCTTAAATATTTTTACTTTTAACTTTTTTGTCTAAAAGTTTCTCCAAGTATATATATGTGCATAAAAGAAAATATAAACATACACATACATAACACAGATATACAACTATTTAGCTCTCGGAATTTAAGAGCTCATTCATAATTGATGTCATTAACAAAAAATGATTTTTCCAATTGATTAGAAAGTTGAAGACCTCCTCGAATCATTTTTGCTGTGAAACGAACAGGTTCCACTTCTGTTTCATTATCTTTTTCTAAATCTTCTAAGGTATCTAAATTTATTGCCAAATCTTTTTCCAACAGGCATTTAAAGTATGTAAAATTTAATGAGGGTATATAAAATGGGGAAATCCCGATTTTAAGTGAAATATGAACTTCTTTATCACATAAAAGAAAACCGCATAAAAAGATATTAAGAAGAAGTATGAATCGCATAACTTCAAAATCGCATTTGAAAAATCCACACAAAAAGAAACCCAGATGTATTTTGCTAATTTTTAGAAAATCTTTGACTTGTGTATTATTTAAGTCGTAGGAACTAGTCAATAAGACAATTGTGTAAAGTTTATGATAATTCAAAATCAGCCATGACAATGTAAGAAGAAATTGGAAGCTGGTTTAAAATTGGAAAAAAGACTATTCATTATCACCAAATTTTAATTTCACATCTGAAAAAAATAAGGGATAAGATCAAAAAATAGTACAAAGAAACATGTACTGATTGATAATAAATAAATAAGATATGCAAATGACATAGTAAATTGAAAAAGATAGAACATTGAAATCATAATTAGAGATGTTAAACATTGAAAAAGATGGAATATTAAAATCTTAATTAGAGCTGTTAAACAAGAAAACAAAGAGTTATACATATATATAAAAATAATTAAAACAAAAGCTAGATTTGGCTAAGAAAAAAATGACAAATTGATGGAACTGAAGCAACCCCTATAGAAAGTTTTCAAAGTAATAATACCATTAGTGAACTTGACTGGCAAAGGAAATAAAATAAAAAATAATGATAGTAAAATCATATGTATTTAAATCATTGATATTAATATGAAAAACAAAAACAGCAGATTATAAATCAGATTAAAAATACTAGATATATATATATTTAATAAGGTATTATACATATATAAAATATGGGGAATGATAAAAGATTTATTGAGAAGAATTTTAATGTTTTCAAAGAATAAGCTATAGACATTTAATGAGATTTGATTGGATGCAAAAATATTTTTAAATTATATTAGTTTATGTCAAATTAATAATTAGAAATTAAAAAACCTAATTTTATTTTTTTCGTATTTTATAAGACAGACAAAAGAGAATGTGTATAGAATTGATAAATAATAATTAAAGAATAGTGTGAAAACAATGTATGTCTCTCCTCCATTTTAGTAGTTAATAGTTTGGGCATTGTCATATATTTCTTGGTCTCTGTCTTTTTTTTTTTTTTTTCAAGTAATTTTGTTTATCTAACAAAAATTTAGCTTTCTAAATATATTTATTATTGAATGAAATTGTGAATTAGATATATTAATAATAAAAGAGCATTTTTATTATGCATCTTTTTAATTAATGCTTCAGAGATCATAAATGTTATTAGATATTTATGACAATTACATAAAAAACATTCTATATATATATATTATATAAAATTTGATGCAATGTGATATTATTTCAATTAGAGAAAAGGAATTTCCTTCAAAAAAAAAATTTGGATTCATTATCAGGTCTTTTGTGGGTGTGTGTGTCAATGCAATAAAAAGAAACGGAAAAGTTACAATTAAATAAACCATTCATTTTTCAGTTGACATAGTTAAAAGTTTCTGGGAAAAAATTGTGCATACTTCACCGGCAAAATATGAAGCTCAGTATATATATTATTCGAGAATTAGGAAAACATTTGTATTATATTAAACATATTATTTTATTCTAAATGGCAGGTTTTCTCTTTTTTAAAAAAAAATTGTTATTATTATTAGCATCTCAAATGAATATGAAATAAGAATAGAAAAATGAATAAAAAGTTTTAAAAAAAAAAACAGAAAAGATTGCATCAGAATTAGTTTGCAGCATCTAATTAATGGATGAGATATTTAACAATGTGATAAATAATATTTTTGGAATTAGAAAAAATGCTATTATTATGCTTAATTTAATTATATAACACAAATTTGTCAAACTAGACTATTTATTTTTCATCAAAATCAATATAGATCTGAATTAGAATCTGACTAAGCTACAGTTTGATCTCATCAGTATTTTGCAGGCGGAAAAAATCGGTAAATACATATCAAAATCATAATTAGGTTGATAAAAACTATTAAAAAATAGTGTTGATTTATATTATATTAACGGTATGGAATAAAAGTAAAGTAATTGTATATCATGATGAATTTCATCAGTCAGAAGATAATTTACAGTCATGCAAAAGAGTATTCATTTTAAGATTTTGAAATTGTGAAATGTAATAAATGACATGGAAATTTAAAAGAGGCGAATAAAGCATTAAAATTTGTACATGATATAAATAAAAATAGCAATGATAATGAATTAATAATGATTACATCTTGTAAGAGTTGAGCATCTGTTGGAGCACTAGTATTATATTATACCATTATAGGCTCATTAAAAAAAAAATGGATTTAGCAAACAAAATCGTTTATAATGAAATGCATATAGAATACCAGAAATTTTTTTTTTGTATGTGCATTGCAATTAAGAAACCCATGTGATCTCATCCTATCATTTGAAAAAATAATAATTCCTAGTTACCTCTTAAGCCTGTTCTTATTTTAATATAAAGATATGTTCTTAACCAACAATATTCTCTTAAGCCAATAAGAGTTTTGCCTGTTTTAATATTCTCTTAAGACATATTTCCTTTTTGAGCTTCTACAAAATTTCCAATAAAAATGTAACGATCAATATATATTCACTTTATCAGCCAAATCCTTAATGGCATCATTTCTATAATTTTTTCTTTTGCCCCTAAAGTGTTCTCTCTTATATGTACTTTAAAACTTTGTTTTTTACTTCTTTACATTCTCTTTTTAATTATTTTTATTTGAATTTTTTAGTTTCTCCTCAAAATCATGTCAAGTAATCCAATTTTTGAAAAAAATTTAATGTAACATTTTTGCACTTTAATCGTGCTTTTTATCATTGCTGACTACATATATCAAATTTTATAATTTTAGGATGATTTATCCTGGAATTAGTTTTTTAATTTATTTTGTTTACTTTTTTTTTTTTAAAGATGACAAATCCAAAATTTTGGAAAAAATTTGTACAATCCTTATCATTTTGAAAAGGATTATTATTAAAGATAAATTTGAAAAATTTTGACAATTTTACATTTATAACTTGACTTGAAGAATACAGCCACATAACAAAAATTATCTTTTGCTAATTTTATATGAAAAGCTTGCATTGTATGATCAAATAACAATGGACGACACTTCATTGTTTCTCACCAAATTACAATTTTGTCAAGATTTTTTACATCTCAACAGAAGTGAAGCTATAAAAATTTGTGTGGTTCCAGAAGTCAGATTTATTTGTTGAAAATGTTTTTAGGAATCCCTTCCCCTTCAACATATCCAAATTGGATGAGTAGTAATTTAATAGCAGTTTAATATTTTTATAAGAATTGCTAGAATTTGGTCCAAATAAATATCTGAAAGTTCACTTAGCTATAGATTAAAACCATCGCAGATTTATTTTACTGTGAATGAGTGCATAAAAATGTTTCACGGTATTTAAGTCATAATTGGGCCTACGATGACATATTCGAAACAAGATGATTTTTATTGGGGTATTATTTCAGAGGAAAAAAATTTTTTTTAGAATAAATATTCTACAGTATTATTATCATGATTTTGAAAACAAAATTTTTATATTTTGGGCTGCTTTAATTTATTAAGAGATGCTTTCTGACTTAAAAGAACAGTCATAAATTGTCAATTTATTTTTTTATAATGAAAAAATTAAAAATATTTCTATGTTTTATCTTTATCATGTTTTGCATATTTAATCTACCACTGGAATGCACATCATCTTCCAAGCAATTTACCATTAGGACTTTTTATATTACTAAATGAAAGAAAATGTTTCAATCTTAAATTTATAAATGTGAGAATATATATATATATTTA
This sequence comes from Epiperipatus broadwayi, assembly GCA_028023455.1. Taxonomy (NCBI): domain Eukaryota; kingdom Metazoa; phylum Onychophora; class Udeonychophora; order Euonychophora; family Peripatidae; genus Epiperipatus; species Epiperipatus broadwayi. The sequence continues at coordinate 680,687 of JAQFVV010006238.1, forward strand.
ATTAATAAAAGCATAATTCATATATTTTGTCTATCATTACAAAAATTCAATGTTCCTTCACTTTATCTTGGAATTTGAAACAAAAAAAAACAATTAAATATTATTTAATCCCAATTCTTGCCATTATTACACTGCATGTGCATGTACAATAATGCTTTGATTATTCTATTTGCAAGATGCAAGGAGTCTGTTAGAAATCTTATTAATTTCATTATTTTTATAATGTTTTTGCAGATTTAATATCTAATGAAAAATTGAATTTATTATTAAAGATATGAGAAATGTGTAAATTCTTTCAATTATAGTAAAATCAATACATTATTTAATAATTTTGTATTTATAATATTACAATGTTATTATTTTAATTTTCTTTAAAACAAACACATTTGGTAATATAAGATTCCTATGAGATATGAACTTGAAATTTTACATGTATGTTTTCAAAATCTTAATTTTTTAAAAAATTGAACAAAACTTATTTTCTTTTAATTTGAGCTGTTAAGTTACTTTGTGGATCAACATATCAAAAATGATCATTTTTGGAAATTCAAATCTTCCCAGTTCCAAAGTGGCTTTTTATATTTGTGATACATTTATACAATATCATACTGCTTACAAATTTTATAAAATAAAATTATATGATAAAAAAATGTACTTGTCATCATACAATAAGTAATCATATGTCATTATTCTTTTTTTGTTTTCGTTTTATAATTATCAATTTTTAATTTTTTTTTCTTTTTTGTTCATCATTTTATTGATCTTACTTCTAACCCATATCTTTTTTTTTATTTTCCATTCTATTTGAATTAGTCTTCTATTTATACATTTGTTGTTCTCCAATACATATCAAAAATAAAATAATTTATTCTTAGCTTATATTTAACATCTTTATTAATAGTAAAATTATATAGAATCAATTACTACTGTTTTCCAACTTACTTCAAAATTTTATGTTGTGATATTTCTTTTTAATTTACCAATGATCAAATTATTTCTTTGCTGAGTTTTTTTTATTTTATTCTTTAAAACTTAACAGTAGTAATTTATTTTATGATATCTTACTCTTGATCAGCCTTAATTTTTATAATTATTTCATATGGAAATATTTATAATAAATTTACAATTTATGTGTCTATAATTTTTTTTTTTTTTGTTGCTAGAAATTATATCAAGTTAGAGGCATTCTAATTTAATCATTGAATATGAAGATGAATAGCATGGCATCCCAGCGAGCGAAAAGATTTCACAAGCTGGAGGATGATCAAGGTATATATTTATAAATTACTTTAAAGGATAATATTTTAACACAGCATTACGCTGTTGCATATGCGCTTTGAAGATTTTAACTATAAATGAATGAATACTAACACTCAACCACATGATTCATTTATAGTTAAAATCTTCAAAGCGCATGTGCAACAGCGTAATGCTGTGTTAAAATATTACAGTTTACAAACATCGCGCTATTAAAAATGATTTATTTATATACATTTAAAGGATAATATAAAATTGTATATATATCGTAACGCTACAGAGAAATATAGGGTCGTACCTGGAGCGATGGTCACCAGCACATGAACATCAATTGCACTAAAATGTTTAGCCATTTGTAACTCTACAGAAAATTGGAGTTTAAACCATGAGGAATCTGAGGAGTTGTATTTTTATCCTCAAGTTAAAAAAAGGGTAAAATTTAATCTCAAAAGGAAAGAGCGTAATAGATCACTCTGAGAGATCAGCATAGCTAACTATAAGTTCACCAGTTCTCCCCAAAAGTAATAATCATTCATCATCATAAATGATCTATCAAAATAAATCAACAGTCAATCTTGTGACTGGATTTGAAATGGGTCTCCTGTAGACCAGGCTAACTATTAAGCCTTTGCCAGCTTGGCCAATTATTTAAACCATAGTTTAGATGCACAAACTTAAGTGCTAATCCATAAGAATACAACCAAAAAAATAATAATAATGCTGGGATATTAAAACATGCTGATCATCAGCAATGCTCTGGCCACTTAGTACCATTAATGTACTGGCCAACTATAAACTTAATTTCTAATAGAAACCAAACTAAATAAAATGTAGTGCATGGACTTTGAAAAATATCCTCTTCACGCCAACCCAGGAATCATCATCATCATGTGGATGCCTATACACTATATATAAACCCCCTATCCCATATAGCTGTTATGCACAAATCTGGCTCAGGAAGCAAGAACTATAATTTATTACTGTGAGCAAGTGGGAAATAAATAAATAAATTAGCTTATTGAAATAGTTAATATTTTACTTCATTAATGCTTAAAATAAATTAATATATTGTAACGATCCGGAGAAGGACTTAACGTCATCTGCACTACAGGGTGCCATCTAGGCATTTGAACCTAGAAAAATTTATAAAGTAGGCAGATACGTAAGTCAAAAAAAAAAAAATTTTTTTTTTTTTTAAATTTTGATTCCGGTCGTTAGCCCAAGTCACTAGCTCAGGGAGTAGCCGAGATTTAATAATATAATATCTTATCTAATTATATTTCAATATTAAAAAATAAATAAAATAAGCCACTGCCAGTAATTATCATACAAAAATTTATTTACGCACATATATATATAAGATTTAACATTATTATTTTAATATGTTTACTTTAACGTTTAACATTATTTTTACTTTTATTTTAGATTTTTAATTTACATTTTAAATTTTATACTATTATTAGTTCGCACAGATTTGTTTAAAAATGTTGAGTATAGATCGGTTACATAGATTCCATGGTCAAAAACATTTCAAATAAACATAAACGATCAAAATACAAAATCATTGATACCGTCAATTGCAGAGGGAAATTTATAAGTAACCCAATAGCATTCACCGTAAGATGCTTGCATTAACACCAATAACTTGAAAGATATCCGAATAAATACATTTTAGATACTCACCGTAAGGTATCAGTATTTACCGAATGTCTATATATATTTTGATCGAATATGAAAACCAAAAACATAATCAACCGGTAACGAAACCCATGCAAGCGTCTATACCCAACTTAAATTTAATGCATCTTTATTTAGAGTGTCAAGTATGAATAGACTACATAGATTTGCATTTGAAAAGAAAATATTCAATCCTTGTTTAACCTTAGGCCAAAGGTTCGCAGTCAAACCAAACTTCAATCCATCTGATATATCGATGTGTTCATTGTAATACGAATACGGCAGCACAATTAGGTTAAGAGAAGAAACTGCTTCTCGTCAGATAGGAATATTACATCTATCAGACAAGAAGAGCGATAAAAAAAAAAACTCCATCGAAAGGAACAGCGTTCTACGTCTTATAATCCCTTCCATAGGCAAAACGGAAGTGTGCGGCATATAATAGCGATTCTGCCCATAGCGAATCTCGTACTACATCTACTAATTACACCAATATATTCAATCCATTGACCTAATTCAACTACGAAACAAATAACCTAAGATCTATATAGCCATTCACGCCCGACTTAAGTTTAATATTTATATAACTAGTTTAATGAAAAACAGAAATCATAATAAAACTTAAAGAACAAATAAATAAATAAATAAATGGAAATGATTTTACAAAAGAAATACATTAAATAAAATTATAACTAATTAATAAATAACATTGGTCAGATAGGATTCTATTTCTTAATAAATTAAAGACTGAGAAAGTTTATATTTTAAAGTTCTTAGTGTTTCAAAATGTTTTTAAAGTTCTTACGATTTTTTTTTCAACGTTCCTCTTTATTCATTGCATGCCGTTTGGAATCCACATTAAATCCCTCGACGATCCTGTTGTCCTCAGTATAAGAAAAGCGATGTTTCATTTTTCCATTTTTATAACAACTGAAGGAATTGAAAGTGCGTCTTTCAATCCCGTCGCTTCCAACTTAACACATCTCAGTCCTCTCTTAAATATCCCTAATAATTTCCAACTTTTCTTTTTATATTAATTTTAAGGATTGACTCAACATTACGTCATCGATGATGGTTGTCTTTCCGCTGAGGTCCGATTCCATAGGGATTTCTTTTTATTTGCTAAAAGTTTCTATTGTTTTCCTATCTGACCGTTGTTTATACATTTAAATGCCCAAGGGCTTGTTCACTTGGACTAATTAAAATAATCATTTCCATAACATTAATTAACCTGTTTTCCAAATCCAAAGATATATTTAAAGATATAATTTTATCTCCAAATCTTTTTAAAATTTAGTTTTAAAATACTTTTTCTTTAATAAAGTTTTATTTTAATAATTTTTCTCCTCTGTGCGATTTATATATATACGAGTTTAAGGTAGAATTTATTTTCAATTTTTCTGTCTTAAAAAAAAAAATTTTAAATGCGAACTTTTTATTTTAATGTTTAATAATAATAAAAAAAATAATGTAACGTCGTCTGTGCTCGTTACAATATATATATGTACTCTGCGCACAGATAATTAGCTTATTATAAATATTCTTAAGCAATTCATGGGCTTACCTACTTATAAATAACTAGTTTTATTGGGATAATCAAGAAAAAAAAAGTAAATCCTAGAATATAAGCCAGGGGTCCCCAACCCTATGCCCGCGGGCACCATGGCGCCTGCAGACCATTTTACGTGTGCCCGCCGCTATCCAAACACGATAAAAATTATTTATCTGATACAAATAAATTTAATTTTTAAAATTTCTTATAAATTATTGTATTATATTGTAATCAAATTGTAGGGCATACTATACTTTTACAACTTAAAAATATAAACATTAATTATATGTTAAAATTTTATTTTTGAAATATTTTTTTGTACATTATGTGTATTATTAACAATATCCAACTATAAATTTGCATTGAAAAAACAAATGGTGCCCACCACTTGGTTGAAAAATAAATGGTGCCCGCCACCTGTCCGATATTATAGAATGTACTCTTAAGTGCAAAAAGGTTGGGGATCCCTGATATAAGCTGTCTTAATATAAGTTCACACACATTGCAATTCATGAAACAGGAATTGGATAGAATAAAGTAATTAAAACTAAAAAGAATATTTTTAAGACAATTATTTAATATCTAATTAGCAAAAAAAAAAAATGACATGGTAGTAGATAATTTCAAACATCCATTTCATCTTTAAAAATAAATAAATGTACAGTTTGATAAAATTATATTAACCTATCATTTAATTTTTATTCGTGAATTGATTTAAATTCATTAGGTTCTTTCCACTCTTATAATCCCAAGCCGCCATCTTCAATTTTAAAAAAAAAATTACAACAAATATAATTTATAACATATCTTCTGTTTGAATACAGTAAATATAAAAGTATATACATTGTTAGAACCTGCAAATATGAAAGAATATAATAAAGCTTATGAAATAGTCATTACCTCAAAAAAAAATTAAGAAAAAAGAGATTTTTAAACGTTTATTTTTACATTGGTTCACAAATTCTAAATTTTGAAAAATGTTAAAATGACAATTTCATAGATAGCTTCATCACATTTGTCATAAAATACTGAAAAAATTAGTATATAACTTGTCTTACCTGAGATAATTTTTTATAATAAAAATTATAAAAATTAAGCAATTGGTGACTTATTTTTACTAGCAGATTTAGATCTTGTTCTTTCATGCAGGAAATCTGTTAGAAATGTTTGGTTTCAGTGAGGGCAAAAAAAAAAATAATAACAGTAATAACAATGCATGAGATATTATGCGAAGAGAACTTTAGTAAATTGTAATTTTTGAAAAAATATAAAAAACAACAAAATAAAATTTTTTATTATGAGCACTGATTGATGTATGAGAATGGATAACTGAGCGTGCTTGAAAGTTTGTTCAAGAGATTATTACAAAATTGTAACAAATGAATACAACACTACTGTAATCATGCAATAATTGATTGAGCATATAAATAAAATCATAATATATCTTGCCTATTGCACTAAATATGTAGGTACATGATTGAATCTAGATGTGTATGTTTTTATATGATTGAAATGTAAATGGTCTAAAATTCTAGAGCATATTTATTGTTTTCTGTACATATTTAATTATATAAAAAATAAGTAATAAAAATAGGTAATAAAACTAATTGAATACCCAAATAAAATCATAATATATCTTGCCTATTTCATTAAATATGTAGGTATATGATTGAGTCTGGATGTGTATGTTTTTATATCATTGAAATGTAAATTGCCTAAAATTCTATAGCATATTTATTGTTTCCTACATATATTTAATTATATATGAAAATAAGTAATAAAACTAATTGAATACTCACTGATTCCTGGCTAAACGTTATTATCCGTTTCAAATTTGAATCCAGTCGTGAAGGCTTTAGATGTGGTTACCATGGTTCTCTGTGCAGATAAAAAATGACACCAAGCTTTTTTTTTTTTTGACATTGCAGCTTTTAAATCTGAACTGTCACTAAAACGAGCTTCTAAAAAAAGAAGTCTTACAAACACAATGCATCGGCAATTTCATATCCATATCAAGCGGTAAGAGAATTCAATTCAGCCATAAAAAAAAGCTTTACGATAAATAAATCTAAAAAAAAAATTTTAAAATTGTATTTTAGAAAGAAAAAAAAATCTTAAAAAATTCAAATTTCATCATAGAAAAAAAATATATACATCTTTTTAATCGTAACAAAATGGCGGAACAAATGGTCTAAGACCCATTTGTATACGATTTACCAATTCCGCGCAAACTCAGTTGAAATCTAAACTTCTGAACAGGGGCTCTTAAACTATGAGGTAAAAATAACTAAAAGCTTCTTAAATATTTTCAAAAATCAGAGGTAACAATTTTTTATTCTACCCAGAGAGCAAATTGAGAGAAAAAAAACTTATTACATTTATGAAACAGAAACAGATTTTTTATTAATAAAAACAGTGTCCACACATAAAAAAAACACCTATATCCATGGCTTGCTTATTATGGAGGCCTTTTCAATTTCAGTTTTTCCTAATGGAGTTTTTTTCTTAAAGGCTTCTAAACATGGGCCTGGTTAAATTTGTGCTTTTCTGGGTCTGTAGTAATTCCAGATAAATGAAAATAGCAATTTTTGTCCATTTGGTTTTCCTCTTGAATTTCCAGGTGAGGCATGTAGATAGGACTTTTCATGCTCTTAGTTGAAGGCAAGGTTGCAGGCTGCTTTAAGGGGATTTACCTTTCCTACATTTTCTTCCAATGAAGATAGGCTATATTGAAGAAGGTGATTCCTATCTTTTAGCTGAACCTAGCACATTGTTTTCATTATATAAACCATTTTTAGTGTTAAACTCATAAAATATGCTAAAAGCTGAATTAAAAACTATTATTATATTCAATAGCTTGGTTAATATTCCTGCAGTGTTATGCCACATATTGATAATGGCATTTGCTTTTTTCTTTTCAGCAGCTGAATTAAAACTCCACTGCTTTCTCTTCAACGGTTAAGTTAGCAATATTTCTCCTATTGTCTTTTTCAGCATCAGGATCAAGATTTGACTACTCTCTCTTCAACAGTTAAGTTGGGAATAATCTCTCTAGACCCTTGGGTATTATCACTTATTCACCCCCCCCACACACACACACACACACACATTTTTTTTTTCCTAGAACAATCTTGCTATAAGCCAATTACAATCTGTCTCTTACATGATAATTTTCATGAAAACCAATTAGATAAAATTTTATAACTACAATTATTCAGCCAATTATCTCTTTATTACAATCTGTCTCTTACTTGATAATTTTCATGATAACCAATTAGATAAAATTTTATCACTTATCTCTTTAATCATAGATTTAAAAGAAAAAAGGTCTTAAATTTAACAACATAAAATTCTTGACATTCTTTTATAATTAAAAACCAAATCTTGCAAAAAAAAAAAAAACAAGATAATCAGTTAATTGCACTGATTTGATTTTTTTTTTTTATTAAATAGAGATAAAGAAAGAAAAACAATTGATTAATTAAAAATAAAATTTACAAATATATTAAAATCATATTTTGTTTTTCCCTTTTTTAAAAAAAAAAAATACTCTTAAATATATTTAATGTATGGGAATTCTCATGCTATCATGTTGGGACTTAAAATATTTAGTTAAGTAACAAAAAAATAATCTTAAACATATTTAATGCTTGAGAATTATATCATGTTGGGACTTAAAATATTTAGTTAAGACCCATAAAAAAAGTATGTATTGGAAAATTAAATTTTATTTTCCCCATTAATTAATTTTTTTTTTTTTTTTTCAAACCTGAGGAACATGCTACCAGCTATCTAATTATTTTTCTAGTACAGCTATGTAACCAACTGGTTACAATATGTATATTCAATGAATAATTCACTTTATTGTGAAATGACTTTTTTTTAGTTAGTTTTTGTTCTAAATAAATGGGGGGGGGGGGGGTATATTTTCTCACATCTTTTTTTAAATTTTTTTTAACATCTGCCTTTGACTGAATTCTAACTGACCATTGTGTTTTGCTTATTATGCTTGTATTGAGAAAAATTATTTCTTCTCATGTTAGTTTCAGGATTGTTTGTTTTTTTAAGTAGGAATTTTAGTTAGAATACTATTATTAGATTTATATACATGAAGTGATCATGTGACAAATTTCAAAGATTTACTAATATAAATGTAATTTTTATTAAATTTGGTTTTAAAAAAGGGCGGGGGTAATTTTTTCTTGTGTAGTTTTGTTTATTTATTTATTTATTTTTAAAAAAAGGAAAAGAAAAACCTAGGGGAAGAAAGGATTAAAATATTTAAAAGATATTTAATATTTTTCTTCAAAGAAATGTGTTTTCCAAATTATTTTGTTTTTCAAGTAATTAATAAAAAAACAAGGGATTTCTCTCTGAAGAAAGATTGTTTTTCAAATAATTAAGATATAAATAGGTTCTTGTTATTTTTATTTTTTTTTTAACAAAAAAAATATTTTTCCTAAAAAGAAAAATAAATTGGATACGGTTTAATGCGGTAATTTCTAGAATAGTCATGTAATTCAACTATTTAATCAATTTCACCAAAAGAAATATAGATGGAAAATTCCCTGAGAGAAATCTTCAATGAGCATTATGTGTTAGTCCATCCCAAGCCATGATTGACTCAGCTTATGTTAACCAGACATAGAAATTATGAAACTGGAAACTTGCGAGTTAGTAATGGAAGAACTGGATTGAAAGTAATTATTAAACTGAAACCTAGAGTTACAAAAAAGAAAAGAAAAGCTAATTTTTAATGAAAATAATTATTAAACTGGAAATTTGTGTTAATTTGAAATGAAAATATTTATTAAGCTTAAATCTGTATCTGCAAAAGAAGAAAAAGAGTTAAGTAGAACTAAAAGGAAATATATATTAAAAAAATCCATTGTAATACGATTACATTGATGAACGCAACTCTTCATTTATAAATGTTATTTTATAATGTAAGTAATAATTAATCTTCTTCCTTTTCTTATACATGTCATACCATTTACAACTTTCTTAATTTAACAATACTATTTTTTATATCAAAGCTTTATTCTAACATTTTTGACTGTCCTGCAGTCATCATCAGAGCTACAATATCCAAATATATAATTATACAATTAACACATTTTATACACATATTCATATACATAATTAAATACATAAATAAAACACATTTTAACCTGACCATTATATTTACCATTTTATTACTTTACTCTTAATTCTATCCACATTTATTTTACATTACTTAGATGAAACAAAGAATTCAATTTATACAAGATTAATTCAACATAAATATGATAAGAGATTACCTATTAGAAACAAGTCATAGATTTGAGATAGTATAAAAATGATTAATTATATAAATAAAAGAAGCGATAGGAAAATTAAAGAGAATATTGTATACATTAGTTTATTATATTATATATATCTATTTTATCATTACATTCTAGCTCTCATGAAGACTGCAGGATATTTGATATGTTGGATTGTGTGTGTATATAATAAAATATTTTTGTTATAAAGTATTTGAAATAAAGTGTACAAATTGTTAAATTTATATTTTACAATATGTATATGGGAATATCTGTGTGGACATCTAGATTGTTTTTTGTAGAATTTGGAAAGTGCAGTTAATAATTACTTTTAAAGTTCACATATTTAACTATAATAATTGCTATTTATTTATGACCAATACATTTTGCCAAGGGCATGATTGTTTTTGCAAATAATGCTCCAAAGCTTCAGGAACTATTGCAAGAGTTATGAAATGACAATAATACTAAAGATAAATGCTAAAAAGTCTAATAAAGTAATGTTCAATGGATTTTTATAGAAGAAAATAAAAATTAATAATCAAGAATTAGAAGTGAATGTTTTTTCTAGGTTTTTATTACAGATAGAAGCTTGATGCATCAAATTAATCATAGAATTAAACTTGGACAGGGTACATTTGGTAGAAATAACTGGATATTAAAAGGAAAATACCTGCATTTTAAAAAAAAAAATTTAATAGATATGTTTTACTAATTTTATATATAGATCTGAGACTTGGATACTTAATCAGGATGTATTATCAACTCATTGAAAAAAAACTGAAATGAAGCTGGATTTGTTATATTGGGGAGGTATGGCAGAGAATAGAATACATTAGTGAGCTATAATTAGACATGGTTTTGAAGCATTTCAGAAAGAAAAGTTTTCTGCAAAGAAAGCGCCTCACTGAGGAGTGCCAAAGCATGAAACCATTGGTCTGAGGCTAAGGAGTGGTTTTCAAGATAGAGATTTTTAAATACTGTGTTTGGCTGGCATTTATCAGTAAAGCTTGTTAGAGCAAATTAGCAGAGCTTTTTATTTTTTACTACATTCTAAAATCTCAAATAAACAGAAAAATATACAGCATGCTTTATATGTTGGTACTTGTGTTTCATAGATTAGTTTGTATAGTCATTGTAAACTCATTTCTATAGTAGTTTTTTCTCTTGGGGGGGGGGGGTGCCGTTTGAATGGCCATACTTGTTTACTTGTGACTGTTTATTATTATTATTTGCTAATACAAATTTTTAGAAAACTATAAATATATCCATTGATACTATAAATAGAAGAGTTTAAGTTTCTTTAGAACTCTCATTTTACACATTTGCTACTTAGATCATCTATAACTCAAGCAACCTAATTATTATGCCTTTTTTTTTTTTCTAAAGTAGTATAATATTTTTTTGGTCTATTGATTGAGAATATCAGAGAGAGAGAGAGAGAGAAACTGGATTGGACATATATTAAGAAGATATTATAGTTTAATGAAAGATGTTTTGGAGGGAATGGTGAGTGGAAATAAAAAGAAAGGACAGAAGAGATCGACATTATATAAGAAATGGGAAAACTTATGTGGAATTGAAGAAATGGGCAAGGAAGAGAATGGAATTGATGTTGTGACTACTCTCTGGACCTGACTGTTGGACAGAATACTATTGATTGATTGATTGATTGATTGATTGATTGATTATTACTTTTATCATTTATTCATTTACATTGAGGGTTTAAGTCATGTATTCTTGAATTACTACTATATTTTTTAATATAGCAGAATTGTTAAAACCAGATTGCTAGATTAACACAACATTGCAGATTGCTTTCTACCATGCAGAATTATTCATATATAAAAGATAAATTAAGAGCACAAATATTTACTTATATTATTAATCACATTAGACAAGAAGATTTATGCAAAACGTGACTTTAAAAATCTGCTAAACTGATCTTATAATCTTTCAGTTTATTTAATATTTATGACAGTACAAAAATGTAACAAAATAAAATATACTCTATATAAAATTAAATGAATTTTTTTAAAAAAAGGTAAAACGTGCACAATTTTTTAGTTTATTTAATATTTATGGAATTACAAAAGTAAAATTTACTCCTTACAAAATCAAATTTAAAAGACAAACTAAAATTCATACAAAATATAAATTCCAAATTTTTATTTCATTTAGTATTTTTCTTCAGGAAATATTATTTCAAAAAATGTAAAATGTCCATTGAATGATTATTTAATATGGTTCTTAATTTAGATATTAAATTGTTTGAAGTAGAAAATACTCCATCTCACTGGCTGTTGAACTTGATTTTATTATTTTCAGAACATCAAGTAATAGAACTAAATTTATATATATATATTGGTTTCTTCAAATACAAAAAAAAAAAATCACTCTTTTGGTCTTCACATTTAATATTTATTCAAGTTCCTTGAAAACCCCTATGAATAGATTTTTTCGTGACTTTTTTTTACTGCATTGCTGTGATTAATAGTTTCTCTGTCTCTAATATATTCAGCATCAGAATCTGTTATTATATAAGAATTTTATTCTAGATGATATTTTTCAGATATTGAGTTTGAAGTTAATGGTAATATATTATTAGATTTCTTTGTTCAAATGTTTCATAGATTTGGAAATATAATAGAAAGATTACCAATCAACTTGTTTCTTTTTTGACTTCATATTTTCTTTTGCATTTAATACTTTGGAACTAATCCAATATGCCTTCATTTGTTAATAAATTGATATATCATTGCCCTGTCTCGGCTGTTAAACTTACTGGTCTTAACATTAAGAAATTTCATGATATTAAGTTTCATTTCACATATAATAAATACTAATAACATTCATTAAGATAAAATAATACACTCTTTTACTGTTATAAATCTTTCAATCATAGCCTCTAAATTATTTCATCTGATTTGGCAGTAGAATCCAACTTAATTCCTTTCCTTTTTCTTATTTTACATACTTCTGAAAAATGACATTTTTTACAGGCCATTTTCTAAACAATTCGCAATTTTTTTCTAATTTGGGAAATTGGTTGCTTGTAATTGCCAAATAGTATAAAGAATCCACACTTATTTAAATTAAGAGAATTTGTAAAATCCTCAAGTCACCTTCATATTCTATATCATCTTCCAAATTCTCATTTGCAACATATATATTGATTTCAGTGCAATTCTTTTATTTTTGTAGAACACATCAGTAACTATATGATATGTAAATAGTATAATGATATTATAAATGATAATTGGCCAAATTTTTACATTACATACTTGCTTATAACTATTGTTAAAACAGGAAAAACTCTAGATGTATTGCCACTCAGTGCAAGCCAGAGTAATCAGTGGATGCCAGAAGGGTTGTGCATAAAATCCCCAAAGACACCACAATGTTTAGGTACTGAACTGAGTTCAGACCTATATGACTATATAAGCTAACGAGCTTGAATTGAAAATATTATAGTGTTTTCAATTTAAGACTCATAATTTTGTAGTTAAGTAGAGATAAAAGGTGGCTGCTGGATGGTTGCATTAGATCCTAAGATCTAAGTGCAGTGTTCTCAGATCCAAGACTCCTTACTGACGAAGGCCACAAACCAGAGTAAGTACTAGATGGGGATTTTATGCACAAGCCTTCTGGTGTCCATTGATTACTCTGGCTTACACTAAGTGGCAATATGTATAGATAAGTTTTGCCTGTTTTAAATTTTTGCATTATAGTGATATTATCATTTGCCATTGCAATTAGGTCTGTTGCTAGTTCCAAATTAAAAAGTTGTAGCATCTCATAAACTAATTACAATGTTTTTTTTTATTATTGCAGGAACTAGTTATTGGAACTAAGTTGAAATTAAAATCTTCTGCAAAATGGTGTATATTGATATTCAAACATCTGTGATTTCTTTTGCTAGTCCTCTTTTCGAAAGTTATAAAATAAATTTTCTCATTTTTAATATAATCCAATTCATTTATAGTTCCATGTTTGGCATTATCATAAAATATATAAATCAGATCTTTTAAGAGTTATTTTTGGTAATGGATATCTCCATTATTTTGAAGACTTTTATGAATGAGTTTGTTGTAATACTATTAATGGATAATTCATTCATTTCAACAAATATTGCTATAAAATTTTTTAAATTGCTTTTTTTCATGAAATTAAAGGTACTGGCTTATTTTGTGAACAAGAGGAGGTTCAAGTGTTTCTTGCTTGTCAATTATTTGATTTCTTGTCTATTATTATTTTATAAATTTCTTATATACATTATCCTTTACTGCTCAAAATTTTATTATAGTGTTTGCAATGCCTCTTGTCTTTTCTAACCTTTTTGAAATTATCTCTAAACTCCAACTTATTTGCATAAAATCAAATGAAATATTTTTCCAAAAATAGTTTTATTATTGACATTAATATTTAATTAATGAAAAAATGTTATATTATTAGAAAAGTCATTAATCAATTGATTTACATTGTTTTGTACTAATTAAAATAAGAATAAAATAAGCAGTAATATAAACTTTTATTCTTACTTGTGATTAAACTCGAGTGAACAGAACTATTGTTGCATGCTATACAATTAATCTGATAGCATACAATTGATCTGACCTGATAATGAAAATCACCGTTGATATTATTGGTCATTCTCTGTGCTACCACATGGATTTATGTCAAACATTCATCTGCCTTGTGAAGATTTTGTTATAACATTTTTATGCCCAAGGTCATTTTAAGTCAAAATGTTAATGTTTTTAATTAAATAATGAATTAATTTCAATATCTAAAACCTTTTTTTTTTTAAAAAAAAAAAAAAAAAGTTAAAAACTAGTGACAAATTTTTCAAATTTATTTTTTAAAATGTTTGTTAAACTTGGTTTGTAAAACATTACAACTCTTATTAAATGATACGTATTTCTGTTTATAGGATTTCCTGACACATAAATATGTTGAATAACAAATGCTGAATGGTTTATTGCTATACCATATTAAAATTTATTTTATTAGTTTTATTATTTATTTCAAATATTTTTATAAAATACCTGGGTCTCTTTTTGTGCAAATTTTTTTAATGCAGTTTTGAAGTTATGCGATTCATGTTTCTTCTTAATATCTTTTTATGCGATGAAGTTTATATTTCATTTAAAATCAGGATTTTCCCATTTTATATACACGCATTAAATTTTATATACTTTAAATGCCTGTTGCAAAAAGATTTGGCAATAAATTTAGATACCGTAGAAGATTTAGAAAAAGATAATGAAACAGAAATATAAACTGTTTGTTTCACAGCAAACATGATTCGAGAAAGTCTTCAACTTTCTAATCAATTGGAAAATCATTTTCTTGTTAATGACACGACTTATGAACTAAATTCCAATGAGAGTTAAATAGTTGTATGTGTGTGTATGTTTATATTTTCTTTTATACTCATATATACATGTTTAGACAGAAAAAAGTTACAAGTAAAAATAGTTAAGAACTTTTAATTTCTACTCAAAAAGTTTTTAAATATTTTTACTTGTAACTTTTTTTTGTCTAAAAGTTTCTCCATGTGTATAAAAGAAAATTGAACCGTTAGTCATTATTAACACATTCGTGGAAGTGCATTCTGTAACAGCTAGACATAGCACTCTGGATATCGCGAGCTTCATAAACAATTAGTAAAATCATTGTCTCAAAGTTTAATTACCTATTACATTGTCAACATAAAACCATTAACACAGCACAAGAATGAAGTTGGCGCTAATTGTATTTCCTCTTGTGACGAATCTGATGTCTTACCAATTCACAAATGAACCACATATTGTCAAATAGTGATAATGATTAAAATATGTATGAAAAAATGTATAATAAATTACACATAAAAACATATTGTTTTGAATAAAATTAAATAGTTAATAAAAAAGTTTGTCTTGTATCAATTTTTTTCAAATATTTGAAATTTTTTATTAGTCATACTTTATTTTATTTTTTTTTTAATGCGAATTTTAAAGTAATTTTACATTGTTGCTTTGCTTTTATGCGATTTTTGAAAATTTTGGAACCTATCCCACATTTTTCAAGGTAAGTTAAGTATTTTTGTGAGATTTTTTTAATGCGGGTTTGCTGTGGAACCTATCTATTGCATAAAAAGAGGCCCAGGTGTATATTAATTGAAATAGTATATGGTATTTAAATTAATGAATGATCTGCAATTAACAATTGTAAAATTAATAAATTTAGTTTGTTATTACATGAAAAAAATATTTTTCACCTTTTTAATTAACTTAAATTATTATTCAACTGAGAACAATATAAAGAGGTAAAGGGGTGTTTTTTTATATATTTATAAAATTGTTTGATTTTAAATTTATATTCTATAAAAATCATTATTAGTTTGATTTATTTTTATGTAAAAATTATTTTTATGCAATACATAAAATCCTTCTCTGCACTTTTAACAATTGTGAATAATTAATGTCCATTTCAAATCTTATCATTCCTTAGTGTATTTTACCAGTAATTTATTTGTATTCCTTTCTCTTTCCTGATTTACTATACAGACGGACCTCTACTTTTATACAATTCACTATTTCATACACATTTTGTGCTTTCGATTTTTATCAATATATTTGGCAACACATGCATACTTGCATATAATGATTCTCCCCTTCTCATGGACTATTAGTCATTAGTCCCTTCCCACTTCTCTGACATTAATCACTTCCATTTTCAGTCTTGAGCAGGGACATCTTGAGTTAGTGCACATGTTGATAAGTTGTGTCTTGTCAGTTTACGTTAGGAAGTGTACTACCAGTTTATATATATTTCTGCTTTGATGTATAAATATCTGTGCTTAAATCCTATCCTAAGAAAAGCTATTAACGAATGTGTACTTATTGAAGCATAGAGCTTTCGAGAATTAATTATGTCCTCATATTCAAAGTGCTAAGCTTCTATAAGTTCACATTCGTTAATAGCTTATCATAGGATATCGTTTAAGCGCAGATATTTATAAATTACAGCAGTTTAAGAAAAGTTTGTTACATTTTTAAATTTCTGTTTTGATGAAAAAATTTGCCTAACCATTAGTGAAAAATGAAAAAACAGCAGTATTGATACAAAGAAAAAGAAATCAAGGTCTCTTAACATTTACATGATCAAAACAAAGACGGATGTAAGTAGAAGTTATGAAAACAATAATTCTTTTGCTTCAATTGGTCATTTGTATAATTCTAGTTGATCAACAATCATGGAAGAATGTGAACCCAATGGATAGTGTATATTTCAAGTATTAAAGAAAATAAAAAAAGACAACATGTTTCAGAACTGTTTATCAAAAAAAAAGAAAGATACAATTCAGTTATCTCTTGACAAATTTATAAAGAAAGTACCAGATACTAATCAAAAAATACATATATATATTTTGAAAACTCTTTTTGATGTTTTTTTTTTACATTTCTCTACTTTAGTACATTTTAACTTTTATACACATTTTAGGAATCAGTTAGGTACGAAAGTAGAGGACCATCTGTAATGGGGCTTGCAGAAGAATACATATGTATTTTTTTCTTTTGAAAAATTGTTTAAATTTGAAATGAAATATACATATATTCATTAATATTTGTTTTGGTTTTTTTTTAGAGTTAAATTTCAATGTAATCAAATACTGACATATCAAATTCCAGTCTTTAATTTTTTGTATTTTCTTCTTATGATGAATTCTTATAAAATATATATGTATATTAATGAACATATTGTTCAGATTCATCTATGTAAGATTTATAGTTCTATCCTGCCAATGTTTTGACTAGGTCACATAAATCAGCAATTGGGTAATATGTTATAAAAAACTATTGCTGTAAACTAACAAGATTACAGGTTCAACTAATAAAAAACAACAGAAAATTTTGAACTATAAAAGTGATGTATGTAAGAAAAACAATTTAAATCAACAGCTATTTCAATAGTGTTTTTAAAAAATGTTCCATCTGAAAGAAAAATTACATGTAGCATCTAAGTGTTTCAAAAGTCTATATTTTGATTAGTATCCATAGAATAGGTTAGCATGATAATCTATATTAGGGTTCAGCTTAATGCTGAATAATCATTTAATATAAGAGAGAGAGTTATAGAAAGGACAAATGAATATGAGTTGCCATTATGCTTTGGATATATTATGAAAAGGCATTTGATTCTATAAACATTTCTTCGGTGATTAAAGCATTGGATCATCAAGGTATAGATCCAGGATATTGTCATATTTTGAAGAATATTTTTTAAAAATGCAATGGCAACAATTAGATTACATAATGATACTAGGAAAGTCAACATTGAAAGGGGGTAAGACAGGATGACTCCATATCTCCAAAACTTTTTACAGCAATGCTGCAAGAAGTATTTTGTGGATAAATATTGGGAAACTAAAGGAGTGAAAGTAAATGGAGAATTTTTAAGTCATTTAGATTTTGCAGTTGATGTAGTTGTTTTTGCAAATAATGCTTTAGAGCTGCAGGGAATGTTGCAGAAGTTATCAGATGAAAATAGGACTAAAGATAAATAAAAATACTAGTGTTTAATGGATTTTCTCAAAATATGAAAATAAAGATTGATTATGATACCTTGGTCAGATTATTCAGATGGAAAACAATGGATGAAATTAATCATAGAATTAAACTTTGTTGGAGTGCTTTTGGTAGAAATAACTTGATATTAAAAGGAAATATGCCTATGTGTTTGAAAAGGAAGGTTTTTAATAAATGTATTTTACCAGTTCTTACTTATGGATCTGAGACTTGGACACTTAATAGAAGAGCAATACAGAGACTTCAGACCATTCAAAGAAGTATGGAGAGATGTATGTTAGGAGTAACAAGAAGAGATCGAAAACGCAATATATGGGTAAGAGAACAAACAGGGTGTTACTGATCTCATTGAAAAAAAAACTGGAGTTGGGCTGGACTTATTGCTAGAAGAGATAATAATAGATGGACAATTGGAATCTTAAACTGGATTCCAAGAGATTGTAAAAGACCCAGAAAGAGACCACATGTGAGATAGATGGATGAAATAAGAAAGTGTGCAGGGGTAATGTGGAGAAGAGAAGCTAAAGATCGGAGATGGATTGAACTTGGAGAGACCATCCTGCTGAGGATTGATAATGGTTGATGATGATGATCGGGTGGGTGTGTCCATGATCATGAATGTTGCTTCACTATATTAGCATATTCATCTATCATAGCACTGATGTGACGGTTGCTCATGTCCAACATAAGAGGCCCACATTAGGTATGTTAATCTTCATGGGCCCCTAGAAGGATTGATTCTTTGGGCCTGAACAGAATGTTACCAATTTTTTGGTTAGTAATAAATGTTTTTATGTTAGAGCATTTTAAAATATGTCCAATGCTGTCTTTGTAGTTCTTTTATATAAGGAATGCACATTATAATCATGTGGCTACGAAAAGATCTGAACTGAATAGTCCTCAAACTAGAATCATTGAGTTTAGATATTTTTTTTAAAACATGCAATTACTCATTAAATAATATTTACTGAGGCTATAACCTCAATAATATGCGTGTAAAAATGCAATAGTAGGGACCTCTACAGGTGTTTTAACCACAAGCTTACGCTATGGAAGAAAAGAGGGGAACCGTTCTTTACTTCAACCTACTTTCTATTTAAATAGGTGAAGCTGAAGCGCTTAGATCTGCGAGCGTGAAGCTATTGGATACTTCACTGATTAAGTCCACATTTCTTATTACACATTAATACTCGCGAAATCTTTCGATTTACTCATTAAATAAATAAACCTAGTTTTGTGGGCAATGTTTATAACAGTATAAGAGAGAGAGATTAAAATGGAAAAAGTTTTTCTTTTTGTATCTTTTTCTGCTTTCAAATTACACTTACTTGCTTTTTAAAATAATTTGATTTTAAAATAATACTAATAGTTAAATAATTTTTCCTCCCACATTAAAAAAATATTTTTTTTTCTCATTCTTAATTATAAAAAGTATTATTACATTAATCTAGTCATATATGTTTATGTGTTTGCTGCATTTTCATTGAATTTACTGTTTTTAATTTTTTAATATACTGTAATTATTGCATTTTTTTTTATAAAGCAATATTTTTAAAAGTGCAATATATATGGATAATACTTTTTAATTTCATAAATTTATCAATAAAGATTAATTGATTTTCTATAGAATTTATAAATAAAGAAACAAATGAAAATAAATAATAGCTCTTCAATAAAAGCTGTTTTATTTATGTTGTATTCTTATTTATTTAATGTCTTGTTGCTATAAATCATTAGAGTATTGAATATAATTTTTCATTTAATACTATCCATTGTGTAATAAATGTTAAAAATTAAGTGTGTTTATTTGACATCCCCTTCCATACAAGCACACACAATAATTATAAAAATATGATACATGTATAAAAGTAGTGCTACAGTTAATTGAAGTGATCACAAGTAATTTATATATACATAATAGCTTTATTGTATATTTATTAGTATCATCTATAAACAAATATTTTTGTAAAAGGTCTTCAATATTTTTTAAATAAATTTATTAATTTGTTTTATTCCAAAAATATTTTTAGTTTCAACTGACTTGCAGTTTTCAATGTAAAGACTTATTGTATAATAAACTGTATAAATACAATTATACTCCTAGCTTTATTGCAAACTTGTACATATTACTTGACATTTTGACTGTCCTAGATGGTGCAGGGATATCACCTTTAAAGTCCATTCACTGCATTTTGTTTTGTTGTATTAGAAATTTACTTTGTAGTTGTTTGGTACATTCATGTATTAGGTAGCCAGAGCATTGAAGATGATCAGCATATATCAGGATATTTCTAGCATTTAAATATGTGCATTCAAATAATTGTTTGTATATAATGCCCGAGGTTTGGTAGTGGCTAGATGAGATAGCCTATATATAATGGACGTCCTTTAGATCCAGTCACAAGATTGACTGTTGAAAATGATATGGCTGTTTTTGTTTAATGCTAGGTAATTTGTAGTATAATTACTTATATTATTATTCAATGCTGATCACCTGCTCATGTTTATATTTTATATTCCTTTTATAGTTGCTCATTCATATTTTATTTTTGATCAGCGAAGATGTTCTTTTTCCATGACACTCCTATTTTCCATATCATTAAAGTTTACAATAAAATATTTAAATCAAGAAGTATAATTGTACTTATATGAAGGAAATAAAAAAGATTTTCTGATATTTATATAATAAACCATTATTTATTAAAACTTGATGTAAATTTTTTAATATTATTGGTAAAAAATGTCTTAAAATGGTAAAATATTTTTTTAAATATATAAATATTTTAATAATTTTTATTAGTCATTCATTAGACTAGAGATTATCCAATAATGAATAATATTTCTGTAGTGTAATTTTCACTACATTATTCTCATGCAAGGTAGGGTTTAGTTTCTATACACTTTTAACACCTTGAGGAGGAATATAATAATAAACATATGACCAAAGTTATGTGAAAAAGATGTATAATTCCCGAGATGCACATTTCATGTGAACCAGCACTCATCAGTTGGCCCAGACATCTCTCCTCAATGTCTTAAAAGTGGATAGAAACCAATCCCCACCTTGCATGATAGTGGTGTAGTGAAAATTACACTACAAAAATATAAGCTGAGAAAATTTTGAAGTTTCCAGGTTTTTAGTACCTTGGAGTTTGATTTAAATTATTCTCTAATCTCAGTTTTATCTATGTATTTAATAAAGAATCCTAAAACTTGTTAAGCAAACAAGAATACTTCATTAATATGATTATTTACCTTTGACTTTTTTTTTTTTTTTTATTGAAAACATAATGTATTTGTTTATTTACATTCAAATTATTTGGTGAACTATTCACTGGAAAATGAAGATAACTTTAAATTTGATTAAATTCTTGTACATGATCTTAAGGTTTAATCTTGTATCAAATTTTTATTTATTTATTTTTTAAATAAAAAAAAATCATTAATGAAGATACATAATAATTAAAGAATACTTTTGTGAAATAAAAGAAATATTGAAATATTGGTTAGTAAGTTATGATTAAATTGAGATTTGCCACATACTGAACGTAGTGTAGTATTGTGATTAATGAATCATTCTGATAGAAAAACTTAGTTTCATTTTATTTTAAATGAAGCTTTCATCTCTTGTATTTTTAATCTTTCTTTGCATCTATTATTATTTTGTTTGGTATTGCAACTGTTCTTCAGTCTTTTACTTGTATTACAGAAGCTAAGTAAGAATAAAACTAACTATAATTCATAAATTAAAAATGGCTTTGCATGGTGACATTGATACAATGACAGACTTGGGTTTAGCTCCAGCTTTGTTACGTTACTCCTCATATTCAAACTTCTTATAACATAAGGAATTAAACCATTTGATTATTATTTTTAAATTAAATAACTACACATTAATACTTAAGTATTAATCCTGCAATATAGGAGAAGAGACTTTTCATATCTGCTGTAATCTTGTGATCATATCAAATTGAAAGAAAATAAACATGCTATGACATTAATACTTGAGTATTAATTCTGCAATATAGAAGAGAGGAGACTTTTTACATCCGCTGTAATCTTGCGATCATATCAAATTGAAAGAAAATAAACCATGCTATGTATATTGAAAAAGGTCTGAAAAGATGATTTAGATTTTTCAAAACGTACTTTGATTGTTATTATTTTGCATTATTTATATTTTTCAGTGATTTTTTTTTCAAAACGTACTTTGATTGTTATTATTTTGCCTTGTTTATAGTTGTCAGTTGCAAAAACATTGTCTTTTTAAAATGTGCTTGGAAAACATCTGTTTGGGGTTTTTTTTTTTGAAAACATACTTTGATTATTATTCTTTTTTTTGCGTTCAGTTCATTTGATTTAAATTTAATGAGTGTAAATAGTTGTCGTATTTTGATTTTGTTTTCATAATTTCGTTAAGTAATGAGTGTATGTGTGGATTTTTTTTTTTTTGTATTTGAAAGTAGTCCAAAATAATGACAGTTTGGAAGCTGCTCACTACCAAATTGAATGCCTTTGTTGTTTTATTGTTCTGTTTGGTGTATTTACCAGAAAGTATAGATTGGTGAATATTTTTCTACATTTTTTCCGCCTGTATGAAAAGTGTTAATTAATAAAAGTCTTATAATTTATATTTCTTTACTATTCTGAATTATTTCATTTGTTTACTTTTTTTTGGTTTGTTGTGTGTATTTATAAAAAAGGTTGATTAATATTTATCTAAGCTTTTTTTTCTGCTTGCATGAAAAACGGTAATGAAATTGTTAGAATTTTTTGCTTGTGGAGAATTCTTTGTTTTGTTTTGCGAATTTACATAAAAAATGTTAGGTTGATGAATATTTTTCTCCAATTTTTTTTCACCCCTGCATGAAAAGTGCTAATAAAACTCTTATAATTTATATTTCTTTATCATTCCGAATTATTGATTTTTTTTACGAAAAAATTCCGTTTCTTAGTATTTTTCTGGAAAAGTTCTCAACACATTCTGCAAGCATTTCCACTTCGTGTGTCCATTTTCTGTAGTAATGTGAAATTTGAATTGGGTTTTTTTAAAGCGATTAATTCTTGTTATTTATTATAGTTTAAGTAGCATATGTGTATTTTTTACCTGTGTTTGTAAGTATTATTTACAAAAAATTACAATTTAGTGATTGTTTTTTTTGGAAAGTAATGTACATTGGGGAGTTGATTCAATGTATTTTCACCGGGGGGGGGGGGGGCAGATAAAATATACTTTTTATGTTTTGCAATGTTGTTTTTAATTAAACCGCTATTTTTATCAATTTGGTTGTTTGAACGCGATCAATTCCTCTTATTTATTGCAGTGAAAAGTAGCATATGTAAATATTTTATCTGTTTTTATAAATCAATATTATTTAAACACAATTATAATTTAGTGATTGTATGTAAAATTAACATTGGGGAGTTTATTCGATATATTTTCACCGGGGTGCAGTTTTCAAGATATAAAATTTATGGTTTAAAATGTTTGAATATTACTGCTGTGAATCGCATATGTTTACAATTTTTTAGTGTGTGTTAATTTTAGTCCTGCAATATGCTATTAGACTTGCTGGATCATTTCATATTCATGTTAACTTTCCGATAACTTTGTAAATCTTTGCAAAAATATCATGTACAAGATCATCCATGTACAAGTTACTTTTTGCATAAAAAAATCTGGCCCAAAATATTGTGTACAAGATCCGTGTACATATTATTTTGGTCAGATCACAAGATTTACAAAGTTATCAGCGGATTGATACGAATGTGAAAAGGCCAGCTCGCCTAATAACATATTGCAGGATTAGTATTCAAGTACCCTTTCATCTCGTGTTTTTAATCTTTTTTGCATCTATTATTATTTTGTTTGGTATTTCAATTGTTCCACAATGACAGACTTGGGTTTAGCTCCAGCTTTGTTACGCTACTCCTCATATTCAAACTTCTTATAACATAAGGAATTAAGTTTGATTATTTTTAAATTAAATAACTACACATCTGAATAATACATTATCAAGATATTCTGCTAAAGCACTAATTTGATAATAATTTAGCATTATCAAAGATAATGTATCATCTAATCAGAATATTTAAAGCTGTTCAAATTAAGATAATATTAATGATAATAATTCAGGGATACTCATGGTACATGTACTTACATAAACCTCCCTTCTCTACAAATTAAAGAATTCTCCTAATTTATGTTTCAAAAAATAATGTTATTTGTGTAATTTTGACAGTATTATTAGTTCACAACTATAGATTTTAAGTTAAATATATCTTTGAACATTTTTATTGTAGACATTTATATTCAAGACTTGAATTTTCATTTCAATTGAAAAAAAAAAAAAAAATTAATAAAAAGTGTTGTTGTCATCCTACTACTTCATCATAGTCCTCTCTTTATGAATTGTCATAATAAAAATGGAATGTATATGCCAATTAAATTTGTACATTTTTTTCTGCTATATTAACAATACATAACCAAAAAATTTCATTTTTCACATTTCACTTTTCATTGATTATTTCAAGACTACTCTATGCAGAGTGGATGTTCTAGAATGGTGAATGCATCTCCATTTGTTCTCTCAATTAATATAGTTTCATGTATATAAAGATAAAACTAGACAATTTCTCACACATAGTCAAATATTATTTATCTTATTCATTTAAAATATAATCATAATTCTTGAGTTTGTCATCTTCAAATGCATGAGCAAATATTCTGAACTGTGATCATTTGACAATTTAAATTAGGATTGCATTAAATATTTTGCAAAATATTTTTATTGTATTTTGAAATAGATGATAACAATCATAGTACTGACAAGTTCTTATAGTGTGACTTAATAATCCTCTCGGTGAGTTTTGTCTTTGATTTCCATTTTATTGCTTTTTAAATCAATTATTGTTGCTTTTTTTTAAAAAAAAAAAATATCTAAAAAATATTTGATAAAACCATCTCCAACATTCAATAAATCACATACATTTTATTATCATAAAGCTAATCAATATAGCTTTACTAAAAGAATAATAGAAAAGATTTTAAGACTATGTCATTTCAACATTAGATTCTTAAACTTTCTGCATCATAAGTCAATCATAAAAACATCCATTCTAATATATTCTGTTTTATCATCGAGATAACTATATATCCCATTCT
This sequence comes from Epiperipatus broadwayi, assembly GCA_028023455.1. Classification (NCBI taxonomy): domain Eukaryota; kingdom Metazoa; phylum Onychophora; class Udeonychophora; order Euonychophora; family Peripatidae; genus Epiperipatus; species Epiperipatus broadwayi. The sequence goes on from JAQFVV010006238.1 coordinate 706,214, forward strand.
TAAAATAATGTATAAATTGTCGTTTTTAAATCTTTTACTTATTTTACAATAATCTGTTAAAATTTTTATTGAAAATGTATCTCATCAAATATATTTTTCATCTTTAGACCAATCATGGAAAAGATCCAAAAGATGTCGAATTAGTGTCAGTGAAGATGAAGATACTAAAGGTATAAACACTTATAAATTTAATGGTTAATTTAAATTTTAATAAATTATTTTTTAAATTTTAGTTTCATAATAGTTCTTAACCCATACTTCTCTTTTCAAAGCTTATTTAGTTTACTGAATTCATAAAAAAAAAATTACATAAATTACTGTTTGATGATTTTTATATGGCAATCGTTCGAAGTACTTTATAATGTATAAAAAATGAAAAAATACTGTCAAGCGTTGGTGGTCGGGAGGTCAGCACAGCTGCTTACAAGCAGTTGTCCCGGGTTCACATCCCGGCCGATGCTATGACACATGAAAAAAAAAAATGAAAAAATATATATCTAGTTTTTATATGTTAATAGTAAGACACTTTTATTTCTCCTATTCTTTCAACATACATTTCAAAGCTTGAATATCTACTTCTCAATTCATTTTTATTATAATTTCCAGTCATTTAATCAATTATTGTTAATTGTAAAAGCAAATCCATAAAAGAAAATTATCGAGTGGTTTTATTGTTCAGGAATTCATAAGAAGTTCAAGTATTAGAAGTGACCAAAACAGAGCCATGATCCATGGCCTTTGAGCTGGTTTCATCATTCTAAAGAATTTAACATCTTAATTATGATAATTGAAAAAGTTGATCTTATCAAGAAAGATCAATTTAGGATGTTTAGTACATAGAAATGTCTCTTTTAAATAAAATAAAGAATGATTATTAGTAGATTTTTTTTAATACATTTACTTTCACAAATATATAGAGACAAAACGTTACATACAGTAGCACCAGTCAGTACAAGCCAGAGTAATCAATGGATGCATTACTCTGGCTTGCACTGAGTAACACTACTGTATAGAGAGTTTTGTCTCTGTGTAAACAGCTTTTGTATTAAAAAAAGAATTGTGATCATGTGATGTTTAGTGTGTTCACAATTAAAGTTAATTAGTTTAATGATTGACATTTATGATAAGAATACAACTACAAATTGAAGAAATAGATGATTTAAAAATATAAATTTGGAGGATAGAAGGGATAAAAGTAAGTATATTATTTTTAATATATAAAAAAATAGGTATTCTTTTTTCATTTTTAGAAATGTTTTTGTTTTTCTATACATTAGTAATTTATGTATGTTTTTTATGAATTTATTAAAATAAATCAAGTTTTGAAAAGAAAAATGTGGGTTAAGAAGTATTATTAATTTTAAAAGCTGGATTGCATTTGGAAAAAATAAAGTTGAATGGTTGAATTTATATAATTTTTAATTACGCATTAATTTATCTGTACCATTGTTAATTTGTATTTATCCATGAGTATGTTTCAAATAAGAAATCCAGATTTTTCACCAATAATTCTTTAGTTCATTCGGTTTTTAAAATTGTTGGAACTATCTGCTTTTTTAAGATTGTCTATTAAATTTTTTTTCTTTCACCATTTATTTTTGTCTACCCTATTTTATTTTTTCTAACTATAAGAATTGTCTTCTCCCATCCCCCCTCCCCCCCTTTTTTAATTAATAATTGGGGTTTTTTCCCCCCTTCCATATACTGTTAGTATTTTTTAATTTTATCCATCCAATTGTTTTTTTTTTTTGTTTTCCTCCAACTTTATATTTTGAAAGCATGCAGTCACATTTTTCTGTATAATTTAAATTTCCACACTATATGAAGCCACATTCCAGGCAAAATATTTTAACAAGGTTTTTTTCTTAATCTTAAACTGAATGGTCTATAAAATAATGTTGCTGTTGTTTTAAAGACTAGTTTAATGAATTGCAATTTTTATTTTTAATTTTTTTTTACCATTACAACTTATTTTTTATCTTTTATCAGACTTGTTAATCATTTTGAAATATTCAGATTTGCTATTTGCAATTATGTTCACATCATCCTTATAATATTCCAGTTGTAAAGAAAAAAATTGTGCTAAAAGCATATAATCAGAAAATGATACCTGAAACAAGTTAAAACAAGTGTTTAAAATTACCAAATATATATATGTAAGAACTAAAGTAAATGATTAATATTTAAAAAATTAAATATATGAAACATTTAAATTCATGAAATAAAAATTAAAATATCAATAATTTTGTAATAATGATTTCAAGGGAAATCAGTAAAAAACTTGACTATTCTCACTAAAACTATTTATATTTTTTAATACTTAATCATGAAAATGAATAGAGAAATGATGTTAATTTAGGATTTAGAGAATTTTTTAAAAAAAATAAATAAATAACAGGTTGATAATAAAATTGGAAGAAAAAAAAGCAGAATATACAGCATTTTATAAAAAGCAAAAATTTGAAAGTATGAATATTCGCTAAGAAAATTACGCATTAAAAATAAATATTGAAATACTACTGGCTTGAAATTTTCAGGTAGATATTTTTAACAATCAGGATTTTTTAGTGTAGTAGTATGATACTATTTATGTGAAAATCTTCATTGCCATACATAAATTCTCACATTTTAGTGTGTTGGAATGTCATCTATCCCATTAACACAATACAAATCTTTCCTCCATAAATACATTTGCACATTTTATTGTGTGATTGAGTGTGCCATCTATCACCTCAACACAATTTTGTAGATAATATTCAAATATAAAAATTTACTAGTAAATGTTAATTATATTTTATTTTGATCACCATCTGCCTAAATTTTAAATCCTGTTGAACTCTGGCAAGAAATAATTAACTTTTTTTTTTTATTTACATAATAGCATGACTAATAATGCTGATTATAAGTCAAACAGTGCAATAAGTATTGAATATGGTGATATGTTATACATTCACAAAGTGTAAGAATGTTGGTTGCTTATGTATTACCTTATTAATATGCTACCAGGAATCCGGATACCTTCAGTTTGTTGGTAATATTGTCAAATTAATTCTCGTCTGCAATTTCCATTTTGTGGATCCTTTTTGACATCGTTGTGGAAACTTTTTATTTTTTTTTAGCTTCATATAATTAAATTAATATTTAACTATTTGTTTTTTCACTGATTATGCATCATTGGAGGATTTTTTCTTCCATTATTTTCACAATGTTTTCAGAATTCGTTTAAGCATTGTACCTTCATATAATTATTGAATCATTGAGTTATCTATTTTATTTCTGTATTTAAACCTGTATTGTGTAATTCATTTTATATATTTAAAAAAATTGTAATAAATTTACAGTTGTTTGCATCTAAAAATTTTCTGTATATGAATAACTTTTTCATTATTAGCAACGTCTTGCTATAGTAATCATTCTTATTGGCCATAACCATCTTGTGAATCATTACTGACATCATTTTGAGAGTTTAGTTGGTTTAGAATTGTAATCCAATTCCTAAATTATATGTATATTTATTATTTACTTATTTTGTTGAAATATTAGTCTATTGAAATTTTTATTTAATCTATTTTCTCTTAATATCTTTGACTTAATTGTTGTTATTTTTTTTTTAAATTATTTGAACTAAATATCTTAAATATTACAATATTTTTTTTTTTGTTTGCTTTTGATAAAATAAAATACATAGTGTAGTTGAGATAGCGAGATATGCACCAATAAAATAAAAAAAAAATAATAATATTTAATGATGTGGATTTCAAAATGTAAAATGATGAAATGTAATTTTTGAAAGTTTATCAAAATTTGTGTCCTTAGACTGCAACAAAAGTAGTTGTTTTTTGGCTAATCGATAATGACATTTGCAGAAACATGTCTGTATTGTTTATTTTTTTAAAAATCATTATAAAGGAAAATATTAAAAAAATAAATATTAAGATTATTTTTTGAAGTGAAAAAATTTATGGCAACAGAGATAAATTCATTTAGTAGATATTAAAAAATACAAGGAAATAATAAAAATAATTTTTTAAATGCTATATTATTATAATAGTTTACAGTGTCTGCATTATCCCAAAATGTTTAGAAAAATTTGTTAAATTTTTGTATGTGTGTATTCATAAATTATACTCATATATATAAATTTTTTTTTAAAAAAAAAAATAGGTTCAACATCTTTGTCAAGATTATATTGTGAACCATATGTTGGGCATGTATATAATAAATCAACGCACAGTAAACCAGCAGAGGTAAGCATACTTTTTATTGTTTCATTAATTTTGTAAAAATACATGTGTAATTTGAAACTGTAAGGGAAGGTCAGCCTTTTACTGATCCCAATCACTTTATATAATATATTGAAATTAACATATGCACCTGAAAATAATATTGCAATTCTACTAAATCACTTGATGGTACTCTCATGATAATGTTGATATTTTGAACAGAGCGCATTTGATTATTTTTTCATATATGACAACTTTTAATGATATATATATATTCTAGATATTCATTTAGAAATGGATATGGATATATAATTTAAATGAAGTTAAAACAAATCCTTGTAATCTTAAAAGTAGAAAGACTTTAAGTCTTGATAGAATATCTGAGAAAATGTTTTAAAATGCATTGTCATATGCTAGTAGCAAACATATTGGAATTTTTTGGTAATGGCTGTAACCATGAAATTGTTTTTTTTTTTTATTCCAATTTATAAACATGAGTAATGTAATGACTTCAGTAATTATCATGTAATATCTAATATTACTGTTATGCACATATTCAAATTATCGTAGGTGTAAATAGTTTTAGAGAATTGAGGTTTTGTTGTCAGACAATGCAAGAGGTGTCATGATTAAATACACATTACATATATTGCTTTTATTTAATCAAGGCTTTCACTTCATTAATAAAAAATAATTGTGGCAAAGTTTGAGAATAGCTGGTTGTTTACCGATGTTTATTCATATATATATATAACTTTTATGTGATATTGTAAGATAGAAATATTATTGGTAGTGGAAATTTTCAGTTATTTGAAGTGAAAACTGGTGTTAAACAAGAATGTGTATAAGCTCTGATTATTTTCCATAATTATAAAAGTAATCTTTATAACACTTTATAGATCATGTCAATAAATGATGGTTTAATAATGGAAATTTTATTTTGAAGAAATTAAAAGAAAAACAAGAACTTTATCTTTTTGGTTTCTAAATTTCCAGCTGATTTGTATTTTATCGATTCAAAAGGATTGTCCTGAACGGATTAGGGCTGTAGTGAAGTGGGTAACATCATTTTTCAATAATTAAAAAAAATTAATTAGTTCTATGATTGGAATGCTTAACCTGCTTCTTGAGTATATCTGGATCTCAGAGTGCAGCACAAACTCCAGTGTGCTGCTATTAACTAGTTACTGGATAAAGTAATTCAACTTAGTAATATATTTACTTTTATGCAAAAGGCTCTTTATCGTATTTATTGTGTAAAAGTGAAATGTACTCTACTCATATGATATAAAGCGAAAATTATAAGATCAATCATATTGTCAGTTTACTGGATGTGAAAATATTGAACCCAAACATGTAGATTGGCATTTAAAATATATGAAAAGCAATAAACTTCCAACAACAAAAAAATGATTTTATCATGAACTTGAGCATAGTTTTTTTAAGAGTATATTTTTTTACATTATAAAGATTATCTCAGAAAACAATGCAAAAAAGCAAGTGGTAACACATCATACCATTCAAGTTTTTTTTATTATCTGATAACTAGATTTAAAAAATGATCAGTTAAATTTATTTATTTATTTATACATAACTGCAAGCCAGAATTGAGAATTTAACCTCTTAAAAATTAATCAAATGCACTTAAGTTGAAACAGTATGGATTAAATAAATGCAGAACTTATAAATTGTACATTTAAATTTAACAATGAAAGGGATGACAATTAGTTTATTAATTGGCCTATTAAAACTTAGCAGGATGGAAAAGTGATAGAAAATTTGAGATGTACAAAATATAGAAAAACCAGATAATTTTAATCTTCCTATTTAAGCTGAGAATTATTTGAAAGTCGTTTTTGAACTTTTTAGAAGAATAGTTTTTAATTACAAAAAAATAAGTAGTAGAAATACAGTACACCTGGTTCTCGTTTTACGCGATAGATAGGTTCCTCAGAAAACGCGCGCAAAGAAATCGTGCAAAAATAGACGTAACTTACCTTGAAAAAGGGGGGATACAGACTGTGATTTTTCAAAACTCGCGTAAAAGCAAAGCACCAACGTAAAATTTACTTTAAAATTCGTACAAAAAAAAAAATAAGGAAATAAAATATGACTAAGAAAAAATTTCAAATTTGAAAAAATTTGATACAAGACAAACTTTTTTTAACTATAATATTTAATTTTATTCAAAACAATATATTTTTATGCATAATTTACAGTAATTTATATTTTTTTATACAAGTTTTAATTATTATCGCTATTTTCCGGTAAACAGGTTCGTTTGCAAACTGATAAAAAAATCAGATTCTTCACAAGATGAAATACAACTAGTGCCAACGTCACTCTCATGTTGTGTTAATTAATGGTTTTCTGGTGACAACGTAATTAGTAATTAATCTAACAACTAAAAATTAAATTCTTATTTTTGTCTTTAATTTTCAATTTTAATTGTGCCCACTGCTATTACTCACCTTTTAAAAATAAACTTGTGGGCACTAAATGATTAATAATTGATTACATTCTTTTTTAAAAAGCAAAAACAGAATGTGATTTAAAATGCAAAATTAACACGCACAATGTTTGAACAAATTTACATTATAATCTTGTAAAATTTAATGTGTGTATATATAAAATGTGGAAATCATGATTTTAATTTCATTATTGCATAAAATCTTACTATTATAAAGCACTGAAAATATTGAAATTACTAAGTTGAAAGTCGAATTTCAATAATGTGCTATTACTTTCAATATAACGTAAGTGCGCGAAATTTATTTTTTAAAGTAATAGCGCAATATCGAAGTTCGACTTCCGGTGAAACACGAATCGCGTAACTTCAAAATCATGTTAAATAAGTCCGCGTAAAAAGAGACCCAGGTATATATATTGATGCTCATGAATATAACCAAAAATTGTACAGACTTTACATGTAAAACAATCCATAGCAACAACAAATCACTTAATTCTTCAGCTCATACATGGTAAAATAAGAGCAGAAATTGATTTGACAGTAGTAATATAAAATTTAATAGAGCATGTGTTAAGCATTGATTACTTAAATTTACAATAGAGGCATAGAAATAGATAGCTGCTCTTGCTTTATTAATCTTTACCCTTGGTCTTTTGTACATATCCTATAAACTAATAATGTAAAAATGTAATAAATATTGAAAGTTTTTAAACATTAAAATCACTTTGGTATATTGAACAATTAGTAAATATTTTAGTTTTACTTAATATGCTGTCATGATATTAACATCAGATTGCTATAACACTTTCATAAATAATTTACTGCATTGTGTTAATGGCTTTATGAGAATGCTTTTGAGATAAGAGTGCTTAGAATTATAAACAGATATAATTTTTTATTCATTTGATATTAAATTAGTAAATTGGTTTTTGAATATGTAATCTAATGTATCTTTAAAGCTTTAATTTTTTTATTAATTGTTTATGTTTGTGATTTATTTTTTTATTTTTATTATTGTATATGTTGAAATGTTTTTAATATACATAACAATTTATTCTAAATATTTTTCTCTTTTATAATAACTGAATCTTGCAAAGCTTGACCTTTGAAATTATTACTAAAAGTGCATTAAAGATAGTAGTTTATCTGTCAAACAAGCATTGGTGGTCGAGAGGTTAGCGCCGGCTGCTTTACAAGCAGTTGTTCCAGGTTAACGGATTCGCTTCCCGGCTGATGCTATGACACATGAGAGAAAGAAAAAAAAAATAGTAGTTTGTATGTTGATTATTAAACATGAAAGTAAAGAATTTAAATAGTTTATTTTAATTTTGTTTTGCTTTGACCTGCTGAATTTAGATTAATATATTTCAACAGAATAATTCATTGTTCATATCTTAGATGATTTAAGTCTTGTAAAGAATCTTCCTGTTTTATTGATGAAGCAGATCTTTATATATAGCTGATAATGCACTAATTATACAGTGACATATTTAGAACATATAAATCATTTTAAGAAGATTATAATACGTATTAAGAGGTTATAATTTGATTCCCATTTCTTTTTAAATGAACACAGTTTTCATCTCTGTGCAGATTCCGTTTTATTTTCCACTGGATAAATATATAAATGGCAAATGAACCATTACAAATGCTTGCAAGAGATTACAATCTTAAGTCTCAAAAGTTAATAATCTAATTATTACAGAAGAGGTAATGAATTTTACAAAGAGCAAGAAAAGTATTTGTTGCTTCAGATCCTTAAATTTTTTTTGTTTTTTAATTTTACACCTATAATTTTTCAGAGTAATATTGCAATTAATAAGGCTAGAAATTAAAACTCAACTAAGTCAAACTAAAGAAATCTATTCTCATTGTTCATTATCTAACTAGCAATAATAGTTGTTTAAAATGTAAATTGTATCAATTGTTCTTTTTTGACAACCCAAGGAGTTTTTATAATAATGTCATAATTTAAAGACTTCTTGCTATAGCCTGGTATAATCATGAAATGGATTCAAAAATTAGTGCAGAGTGAATCTTTAAAACAAATAATGTGGTAACAAGAAGGCTTTGGATTTTTTTTTTCAGGCTTATACTCAGTCTAATTGATTGTATAATTATTTAAAAATTGGCATCTTGCTAATATTTGCTTGAATTTTAAGATCCCGAGTTAATCTAAGCTGATCAACTGAGTTGTGCTGGCAAAAAAATTGCCTTCGTACCTTATCTTATTCCTGTAGATGTTTAACTTGTAGTTTAATTTTTAATTATAATGGTAATAAACATAGTTGTAATCATGTTGTTTTTATTATTAATAAGTTGCTTTTAATGTGTGCTTACATGTTTGATTAATATTTGTGTTGAGTAACAATTGTATTTGGTAATATACCAACATATCTTATTTTCCTATAACACATTATTTAGATATATCACTCATGTATATATAATATTATGAATCATATTTTCTGTAATATTTTGGAACTTTATTATTGTTTGCTTATTATATAATAATGAATTTCGTGGAATAATTATTAGACCAATAGCCTACATGCTCATGATGGAGGAATTCAAATCTAGAATAGAATTTAGATAGTGAAAATTGGTAGCAAATTCAAAATTTTTCTAGTAACTGTCTTGTAATTAACTAAGCTAGCTAGCCATTTATGGGTATCCATCTATTCTTAGTTAAGAATAAAAATCTAGTGTTAATCTGTTGGTTAAATAAATGTCAATATGCTGGCCATAAAATAAAAATTTGTAATTCATTCAACATTAATGTTCATCTGTGAAAGTTTTTGTTAATGTTGTGTATAACATTTTGCTCGCTCTAGTTTCTACCAGATCATTTAGTTCAGTTAATAATTGACATCACTAATATTGACATATTAATTTTGATTGTTAACCTTGTCAAATTATATTAGTTTGCAGGCATCTAAATAGTTGTATACAAAAATGGAATGTATAAGTTTATCATAAACTTTTTCCAATATGGCATGAATTGAAACTTTATATATGTGAACAAATATTTTTTTAATGGACTGTTGACAATGGTAGAATTGCAGTGTGATATATTTAGTGACTATACATTTGGTAGTTTTTTTTTTTTGGATTCAAATGCTTTAATGGGAAGATTTCATTTTGTTTGCAATTCTTATGACAGAATACGATAAATATAAAAAGTCTGAGATGTAATGTTATTAAACAGAAAATCAAGTAAACATTATATTCATAAGTGGATAGTTAAGCTACTAAATTTAGCTTAATGGTTCATCAAATTAGTATATTGACATGCATGTGTGTACTTATTGATAAGAACTGTAGTTATGCGTAATTAATTATTCTAACAATTGAAGATTATGTAAAATAATCCAATCTAAAAATCTGATTATCTCTCCTCCCCCCCCCCCCAATGTAACACCAAAGATAGTTTATCTGATGTAGTTTTGAAATTAAAGCTCTTTGAAATTCCCAAAAAAATTATACATTCTGTGTTCATATGCACATTGCATCAGGGATAATTACTTAGGCTAGAATTAAGGTAGAAAACTACAGAAATGACCAAATTGCAGAATATTTTATGCACAATAATGTGATGTGTGATTTAGCAGGATTGTGATAGTTTTTTTATTTCATGGTCATTTTCTAAATTTTTTAATCTTGAATTTCTCAGTACTCTAAGTCTTAAAAATGTTGAAAAAAGAACATAGCATTCAAAATTATATACATTTTGGCATCATTCGCGGAAAGTATCATTATGGGACAGAAAGGAATTAAATTTTTTATTATTTTTGAGAACTATAATACAAACAGGAAAGCAAACGAATATTGGACCATTTTAAAACAAAGAACAGTGCTAATATTTTCTTATAGCAAAACAAGCTAAATTTGTTTTCGTTTTTTTTTTGGGGTGGGGGGGTGAATCAAAATTTTAAATGTGTTTTTATGCATGCTGGCATCATCACAAGTCATTCTATAAGAACAATCTCAATTATTCTTTCAAGATAATTTTGAAGAACTGTAGTTGCTGCAACCGTATCTTCTTTGCAAAAATAATAAGTATGACTAGTGATGCACTTGTGATTCGCCAAAATAAGAATTCGGGATTAAAAAATACCTCAAAGTTTCTCAGAGAGGAGAATTTTACTTCCATTGTTTTAGTTGTCTCAATATTAGTCAAAATTACCTCAAGTTATCAGTGAGCATTTTATTTGCATGTTATTTATTCTTTTATTTCTGCTAGTGTGAGGATTTGTTTCAAAGCTTTTTCTGTTAAAGAAAACTTTTATGATCTTGCTCTTTTAAAAATACTTTTGTCAGTAATGCTTTATCTGATAAGGAGTAAAATAATGGAACTTCTGGCTGAATAAAACTGCGTTTCTATAAAACCGCCTTTTAAGTAATTTATTCTATTATTTTTTGTTGAAGGAAAAGTATTTGGTGAAATCATTGTTTATCTTACTCCATGTAACAACTGAAAAAATGGCACATTTTGCTTTTCATATAATGTTGCTGAGTTCTTGCCTTTGGTGTGAGACTCTTTTTACTCCTCCCAAGATTATATTTTTTTTTTTACTATTGTATAGAAATGCCATTAAACTTTATTTTTAAAGTCACTTTTATGGTAGCACATATTTGAGAAATTTTTTGTTTTTAAATTGTATATCTAGCAGGTTTGAGTAAAAAAAAATTGTATCCCTGACTAATGTGAGAAAAGATTTCAAGTTTTACATGGTTTGATTTCAAATCCATGATCAGCATGATAGACAGATGCATTGTCAACATACGAAGTTTAATGACACTATGAACAGTTATATAATATAACTTGCATTCTTGTTCTAAAATTTGGTTCAATAAAGTGTCTGAATGTTTTATTTACTCATCTCTATAAACTTTTTTTTATAATATATATTTATGGATGGCTTAAATATTTAATGAAAAATGATTCAGTTGATTGTGCTGTTTTTATAATAATTTCCCATCTAACAGCTCACTATCATATCAATGATCAGGATTCAAAACTAGATGAAACTTGTAATTTTTTTTTATATGAGCTTAAATAGTCAGGTAGGCAAGTTCACTGCCAACTAAACTAGCCATTCATCTAGTTATTATTATTGGGGAGAGAATTGTCAATCAATATTGAAAGATACAATTCCATCACTAATATGGAAATACATATTTTTACAGATATTGAATTCATGATTTATTTTTATCTTGTACTTAATTTATAGAATTTTTTTATATATAAATATCTTTATATGGTTTGCAGTTTTTGAAAATCTACAATCAATTCGGTACTTATGTAAAATGCCTGCTGGAAGCTTGCCAGGCATTTTGTTTTAAATAATCCATTTTTAGGGACTTCCAACATATGTTATAGACAATATGGTTGTCTAAGTTATCGTATTTAATAGTTACTTTTTTTATTATTTATTAAAATGATAAAGAAACACAAAAGTTCAAAGGGCTATAATTAAAAACTTTTTTTAATGAAAATGCAGTAGAGAAAATAAAAATAAAGCATAATTAAGCAAACTGTAGTAAACATAGTTATTCATGTTGGCAGACAGACATCACTTTTCGGGCAAGCATTATTTTGTAATTTTGAAAACATTTGACTACATGGAAGACCATCAAGTCTTATAAGAAGGTATTTTCCACAGACAATGAAAAGATTAACTTTAAATAATTTTCATTAAGATTTTAATATAGATTATCACAATATTAATTGTATATTAAATAAATAATTTATACAGAGTATTAAATTCTTGAATATATCATACCATTTACATCTTTCTTAAACACTTTATCAATACTTTTATTTATATCAAACTAACAGTTTCGACTGTCCTGCAGTCATCATCAGAGCTACATTATTCAAATATATTATTAATACACTTATCCACATACTGATATACATAAGTAAATACATAATATAAACAAAAATAAATATACATTTTAATATGACCATTATAAATAATCATTTCCCATTTTATTACTTTACTCTTTAAATAATTCTATCAATATTTATTTTATATCACTATTTTATTTTTTAAAAATATTTATTATAATAATTATAAACTTTAACATTTATTTTACTATTTAATACATATTATTATCATCATTTTACTTATATTATAAAATCAACTTCTAATCTTTTCTTATTTTTATTAAATATTTTTATCTATTAACTTTTCACACATTACATATTATTTTTTTATATTACAAAAATTACCTACCTCTTGTTAATTCTATTTCCAAAACTTAACTGACTAAAATTCAAAATTTTTACTTGTTTAACACTCCCTCTATTGCCATTTTCTTTAATTTTATTCTTTTAACCTTTTCAAATTCTAACTATTATTAATAATTATTTATAAAATTATTGTTCTTACCCACCAAATCTTAATAGGGATTTCAGTTTATAATTATTATAATAAATATTTTTAAAAAATAAAATAAAATAATATAAAATAAATATTGATAGAATTATTTAAAGAGTAAAGTAATAAAATGGGAATTTATTTATAATGGTCATATTAAAAGTATATATATTTTTGTTTATATTGTGTATTTAATTATGTATATCAATATGTGGATAAGTATTAATTGTATAATTATATATTTGAATATTGTAGCTGATGATGACTGCAGGACAGTCGAAGCTGCTAGTTTGATATAAATAAAAGTATTGATAAAGTGTTTAAGAAAGGTATAAACGGTATGATATGTTAAAGTAGAAATCAATACATAGGAAAAGAAGTGGTAAATTCTTGAATGAAATAGAATCTCAATTGGATTCACAGCTTTTATAATTAATCTTAGATTAGACTGGATGGTTATATATCATATTCATACATACTAAGTTTGTCATATGTCTATTGAAATTTTTAAAAATAGATCTTTAATACTTTAGAAAAAGTAATTATGTTGATTGTTAGATAGAGGAAATTTCTAAACAAAAAATAATAAACATTCTTAAGAGTGAATTACTGAACTATAGTTCAGCCATCAATTCATGAACAAGCTGTCTATTATTTTTTTATTTAATTATATTTCATTTCTAATCAAAATCCCAATTATCTCATTTTTTCACAAAAAGGCCAAATATAATCACACCATTTTATTATAGCACCCAAATCCAAAACAATCATAAGATGAATAACTAAATGGTATTATTTTCTTCAGATAATAAATATGAATTAGAATAATTGGTTTATGTAAAGCATTGTGTAAAATAGGTGAATTAGGAAATGGTTTGTAAATAATAGCTACAATGTTTTGGGAAGAAAAACCAGTATATACTAATACCTCAATTAGAATTTAATGTTTTTTAAAAATTGGAACACTAAGCAAATTAACTCTAAATGAAGATAATTTAGCAGTATATAAAATTATATAGATGAAAATATATCAATGTAAGACTGATGAGATTTTATGACTTATTTATTATTAGTTATATTATTTGAATGGGAACAGTTTTTAAAACTAGAATAGCTTAAAAAGTATAAATGTTGATATAATCTAATGATATTGATGTGTTAAGTTATATATGATTGTTTTTTTGAAATTTTTTGTGATGTGAATATTTATTTGTTAAAATTTCAGCTTTTTCGCAAAGATCTTATCAGTGCAATGAAGCTTCCAGACTCCGAACAGCTTCAACCAGATGAATATTGGCTTATTTCTGATCCTTGGAGACAAGAATGGGAAAAAGGAGTTCAAGTACCTGTAAATCCTGAAGGAATTCCTACTGCCTGTCTGAAGTAAGTTTCAAATAGCATGGAAAAAATAAGTAAAGAGAATTTTTATGTTTTAATCTTAAAATTAAATTTCACATTACATGTTGACAATAAGGATATGTAAATGGACTAGTCATACTTTAGCTTTGTAATCTAAGATTCTTCAAGTACCAGCACTTGCTATTATACAAGCCTTTTTCTTACATTTTTATTAAATTCTTGTTTGTTAAATTATGTGCATATGATAGCTTATTAAGGTGCATATAACCAGATAATACTTGTCATTTGTTCAGAACAAGTCTGGAATATTCTGTCATTATTATTCATACATTTTAACATATGTCAAGCATTTTCTATGAGAATTGAATCACACTTCCTGCTATTTTTAGCACTTTGCTGCTAAAAACACCGTATTGACTTTTTTGTTTCTGTTGAAGATGCATTTTTAACTATAATATATAATGCTCCATAAAGCTAACATATCATTAAGAAAACATAATAATAACTATAAAATAAAAAATTTAAACATTTTTAATGTTCTAAAATTATTCTAGATAAAATTTTGAAAAAATGAGTTATAAACATACTATAACAGTCGGGCCGAAATTTTCTAATCTATCTGCCATACCAGGACGCCACTAGGCTATTAGAACCTAGAAAATTTATAAAATAGGCAGATACGTATTGGTAAGATTCAACTTTTATTGACAGTTAGCCTTAATCACTAGCTCAAGGAGTAGCTGAGTTTTATAATATAACTTATTTTTAATTATATATTTCAAAGTATTATTAATAAAGATAAAATAAGTCACTGCCAGCATTAATAAGACGAACATTTATTACTCACATAACATATATAAAACAGCTTTGAGGATTAGATTATTTAACATTATTCTATGGATTTAAATTCTGATATTTTTCTTAATATGCACAAATGGGAATTTTTTATATAATTTAATATTCTATAATGTTAAGCACTGATAGACTGCATAGAATATGCACTTAAAGATTTTCAAATCATTTAACCTCAGGCTAAAAGTTTGCAGTTAAACCAACGCCAGCTTTCTGATACACAGACATAATCAATGCAACATGAAGTTGTTAGTATAAAACCATGCCAACAGGAATGTGCGTCTGTAGCATGATATTATTAAAGAAGTGATCTTCATCGAGTACAGGAATGTACATCTGTCAGGTGAAGGAATCATGTATAAAAATATTGAGAACAAAATGCTCCATGTGGAGGGAGATCAGTCCTTGCCGATTTATAGTCTCAATCCATAGAGCGTAAGGAATCAAATGGTGTAGGGAATACCTCTATCACTAATAACAATGCGATAGCTACACTTTTGGGCTGTGCATTTAGTTGGGTCCTAAACCCTGTATCCTAACGGGCTTTAGATTACATTGATATAAAATCCCTCTCACCAGCATCGATCCAACTACGAAACAAATAGTCCAAAATTAATCCCACATAATCTAATCTAAACTTAACGAATTTATGCAGCCATCTACACCCAACTTTAAATTTAATAATTTAGTTAACAAAAATGGAAATGATTGATAGCAAAAATTATACATAAAAGAGAAATATTAATGATTAATTTAGAGTTCATTTACTCGTCAGACAAGAGCTTATTTAGAAATTACGCTTAGATTACTACTTGAAAGTTTGTTTACGATATCTAAAAGTTAATATTGAATATTAAAGTTTATACTTTCCATGCTAAGTCTTTATGAATCCTCCGGATTGTGGCAGATTTATGGAAGTTCGTCCTAGTTATCACATTTTCTAGATTGTTCTCCTTGGGGATGAAATGTCTGCTTGCCCTTCATTCACGAACCGTCATTCGGGAGGCCATCTCAGTCAGCGCAAATAAAGGAAACTAAATCTATTGCAAGACTCTCCTCATGGGAATCTGCAATACGGCTGCAAAGTATTTCTAACCAGTCACCACCATTCAATCACTAGTTAATCAATAATCAATCAGTAGTTATTTGTTTTTCTTTTTATAGTATTACATTTCCCTTATCACCAAATTTTCGGATCAATCGTTCCTGATGTTGCTCCGTGCTTATTGGCCATGATGGTTTTCCTTTCTGAACTGTGTGTTTATTGGTAACTGCATTGGCCAGTTTACTCCAAAGTGGGAAACACCATAATCTGTTAATTTTTATCTCTTATCTGACTTTCGATCGTTTAAGTGCCCCAAGGGCTCGTTTCCTTTACATTTATTACATAAGTAAATAATTTGTTTTTAAGGAATTCTTTTAATAAAAGCAATGATAAAGAAAAACCAAAATATAATACTGAATTTTGTCAATTTATACATATATGCACATGCATATACAAATGTATATACAGATTACATGCAAAATTATATTATCATTTGTGCTTTTCTTTTACAAATTAATATTTAAAATCTGAAACTATCTATCAACTTAATTCTACAAATATTGTGTATGAAATTTTTATGTTTTTTATTTTTCTATTAAAAAAAAAGAAAAGATTTTTTTTTTAAATCTAATTTGTATTTGAAAGTTCTAAAAAAGCAACTATAAATCATTATTTTGAAAGTAGTATTGGAAAGAGCAATAAATTATTTGCAAGATGACATATATGCATGCATAAAGTACACCGTTTTTTCCCCATATAATTTGTTGATAACTAATGTGAGTTTTGAGTATGAGATGCTGATGAATTGCGATCGGTAAGTGTTAATTTGCTCTCTTAAATATATATGAATATTGTAAAAAAAAAAATTATCTAAATACTTTCTCTCCTTCACTTTTAAACTTATGCTTCATAGTGTTAAACTTTTGAATTAAGTTTATTAAGAATTAGCACTGGTGATATTATATACAGTTGAGCTTGTGATTCTGTTGTCAAATATAAACTATCAAAAAAATATTATAAATAAAGTAGATTATCAATAAGTTAGTTCATACTTAAACCATTTGGCAACTCAATCTATGTGATTCATGGAACACTTTGAGTGATGGAAAAATTCTAGGAACATCAAACTTCTTAACATTCGTGTTTATCAAAAAATTATACTAAAATATTAATCAACATTACTTTTATTTTAAATTGCTGATTGTAAAATGTTATTTTTTTAATAAAATTTAATGAGAAATTTGTGCTTGATGCTTTGAATAGGTATAAACAATATCTGTTTTTTAATATAATATGTGGCTACCCTGATTTCTTCCTCTAAATTTGTTATCCTTTTCCTCTTTTTTGCTTTTTATCTTAATCAGTACCGAGAAAATTAATTAAATATGTTAAAAATTATAACAAAATTTTAAAAGCTTTTGTGAAAGAGTGAAATATTCTTTCCGAAGCAAAATTTAAAATTCTTCCAGATTCACATTGGAGAATTTCATATTTATTGTTGTCTAATGTCAGTGTAAGTAGTTTTTCTTTTGGAAAAAAAAAAATCACAGCTTGTATTATTAGTACCAAATGAATTTCATATTTAGTCATAAAAGTAGGAAAGTAATTATTAATTTTTTCCTCCACTAACATTGAATATTTTTTTATAAAAAATAATATCTCTGACATTTTTATTTTGGCGAGGAAAATATGTATTACGTTTTTTTTTTGAGATGCGATTTTTCCAAATGGATTTATTTTTTCTGACCTGCAGATTATTTATCTATTGATATGAAAATTATTTCATTTTTTCCTTGCTTATTAGTATTAACTTGATTTAAAACACTAAAAATATGGCCAAATATGCTAGTTTTAAAAATCAATAATTTATCCTTGAGTTATAAAATATGGAGTAGTACTTTATTTCTGGATAACCAACCATCTTATATTGGTATGTAAAAAATAAAGACATGCTCAGTTTCCATAGATAAGCGAAGAATTTTAAAAATATGATTTTTTTTTAAAAGGCCTAGTTTTAGTATAACTTATCATATTTGTAACTTGATCGAATACAGATCTTAATGTTACTGCATTATTTTAGAAACTAAAGTTTTTTATACAAAAACAATACATAAATATGACATTTGGGTTTTTGTTCTTTGCAAGAATAACATGCTTTGGTAGAGTCTATCATTGATGAATACCTTCTATCCAAATTCTAACATATATCTCCCAAGATGTTTTTAAATTTTCTAAATATAACACAACTGATTCAAATATATTATGATTTTCTATTCATTTTGTTTAATAATATGAATGTCCTAAATCATGAGCTTTACCATTTATGTCAGTTGACTTACAAATTTGCAAAACAAAATACTGATTACAATTTCTCTGCAACCATTTCCTCAATATTGTCTGACATATCTTTAATTTTTTTTTTTGATAGTGTCATCTGAAATTTTTATTTGATAATGTCATCTGAAAGAGGAATTTTTAAAATTTTGTGTTTTGCATCTTTTCTGAATGTAATTTCTACAACTTCACATGTTGGAAAAATTAATGACTTGTACTATGTGAGTTTATTGTAATGCAATTCT
Organism: Epiperipatus broadwayi; assembly: GCA_028023455.1. NCBI lineage: Eukaryota > Metazoa > Onychophora > Udeonychophora > Euonychophora > Peripatidae > Epiperipatus > Epiperipatus broadwayi. Next base: position 725,125 of record JAQFVV010006238.1, read on the forward strand.
CTACTTTATATGAAACAATTTGTGCTTTATTAGATATAATTTGATTCTCCAACAATCTTTGAAAATAATTATCTTTGGACTCAAGATTGGAGAGTTCATTTATAAAATATCATTTAAATTTATTTGAATTCATTGAACTAATACTCAGTTTATCTACACATACAATGAGAGATGAATTTGGATTCTCTCTCACCAATCTATGTGAACTCGAAATCTTAAATAATCATCAGAATATTATCCGTTGACCTTATTGATTTTTTTCTTCCACATTGTTAGTATCATCATTACTACTGCTTATATGTGTACTTGCTCTATCAGTACTAATATCTTATTTTCACTTTTAAAAATTTTTGCATTTTGGGGTGATCTGTTATTTTTATTTCTTTAACAGATAATGAAAGTAGAGCCATCTCTAGCAGTTGAGGTTCTCATGAATTAACTTTTATAAAATAATATTTTTATTATAACTATTAAATAAAACAAATGTGTTATGATATTAAGAATCGGTATACTAAAAACAGTTGTATATACTTGATTGCAATAAAATTCAAATGCACTAGCAAAACAAAAAATAATGGAAATAATAATTTTACTAAGACATTTGTCGTATCATGCAATTGTTTTAAACTTAGACATCTTCATTTTCTTCAAATCTTCATACATATTTATTAACAATCACAAAACAGCCAAATTTAGCCAATCATAATTTCTATTTAAAACTCAGGTGATTTATTAGTATTTACATATAAACATTGAATCATTCTTGTATTGTATCATTTATTAATGTTTACTTTAATATCAGACCTGTATCTGGCCCACGTAAAAGTTGTTCCTTTTGTGTAACAAACTTTTTTTTTTTTTTTTAATATTGGTATTCCAATTACTTCAGCACATGCTGCTGGGATTGATAATCCTGAACATGAATTAAGTTTATTCAGCAATGAAAAGCAATTCAACAAAATTCAGTGCCTATCAAAACAATTGACGGTGATATATATTCATTACCTAAAAAATTAAATCTTAATGAGATATCAGGCAAAATAAATTTGAATTTGGAAATGCTAAAAAATGCACTTAAGAGATGGCATCTTTCAGAATTGTGTAAAATAAGAAAAGGGAAAGGAATTAATTAAGTTTGATTTTTGACTGTCAAATGAGATAGAATAATTTCAAGGCTATGATTGAAAGATTTTTCATATTAAAAGAATGTGTTATTTATCTTTGAATGTTATTAGTATTTTTTATATCTAGAATGAAACTCAATATTATAAAATCATGAATTTTCTTTAGGTGTTGGAGACTAGTATGTCTAAATAGCTTAGACAGGCCAGTGATATACAATTTATTAATAAATAAAGGCATATTTGAGTTTCTGTTAAACGAACTTAAAAATTTAAAAATGAAATTAATTCCATATTATTAACTGCTGTAGAAAGTATGAGTTCAAGAAAGAAAACAAATTGGATTGATAACCTTTTTACTATATTTACAAAATTACGAAACATATGAATAAAGAAATTAATGTTATTTCTACTAGTTTCAAAATTCAGTATCTGAAAAAAATATCGTCTAGAATATAATAAAAGTTTTGAATGATAACAGATTCTAATGATGAATATATCAGAGGCAGAGAAACAATTAATTAAGGCGATGTGCTAAAAGAAGCCTTGAAAAAAATCAATTCTTAGGTTTTTTTGAGGAACGTGAAGAAATAATGTCAAATCTGACGATGATTAAAAAACTGATTTTAGTGTATGCGACAACCAATATATAGATAAAAAGAATTTAGTTTTATTATTTGATGTTCTGAAAACAATAAGCCCAAGATTAGTAGCCAGTGAATGAGAATTTTCTACTTCAGAAAATTTTGTATCTAAAATAAGAACAAGATTAAATAATCATTCAATGAACATTTTATGGTTTTTGAAATCATATTTCCTGAAAAAAAATAGTAAATGAAATAAAAATGTATATTTTATATGGATTTTAGTAGAGGGTTTTTAATTTTGTTTTGTAAGGAGTAAATTTTATTTTGTAATTTCATAAAAATTAATTAATAGAACTAAAAATTGTGCAGATTTTGGGGTTTTTTTTTTAAAAAATTATGTTTTTATTTTCGTAAATATTACATAAACTAAAAAAAAATTAAACCAGTTTAGCAGATTTTTTAAGTCTGATTTTGTTTAAATCTTATTGTCTAATAATTATGATCTATTATTTATCTTTTGTACATGAATAATTTTGCATTGTAGAAAAGAAGATGCAATGGTGTGTTAATTTTGCACTCAGGGGTTTAACAATTCTCTAAATCTGGAATTTTTATGTCCAAATATAGAATGAGATTCTTAGAAATTAATCAATATGCTGTTTCTATATTATTGATGAAAATTGGCAATTATTGTAAAAAAAAAAAAAAATTTCCAATCATAATTAACAGATTAAATGTAAAACAATTTCAATATTTTCTGTTTTCATTTTGCATGATTTTTTTTTTCTGCTTCATTTTATTGTTTCATTATTAAACAAGTCTTTTTTTTTTTTAACTGTACAATATTTATTTATTTTTTTTTTTTTTTTGGAATTTGAAGAATTTCCTAAAAATCCCGGGAAAATGAAAAAATTGGGGAAATGTAATCATTAATTAAAGCACTTCTTATTTAAAACGTTTTTTCAAATGAAAATTCATTTATGCATATATTAAATTTTAAGCATATTTTATTCAGTCTTTGGCTCTTTTTCATGAAAGTGTAAGCTTGATGATATCAATCAGAAGTACTATAAAACTTGGATATAGTTTTAGCCAACTGGCACTTTGCATTGTGTTTGTACCATACACTACTTACCATTTATGGAATGTGTTTTCTTTTATCTGATGCAGTGGTTTGCCGACATATCAACCTTTCACCTTACAAAGAATAAATACTAAAAAAAGTGAATCAACAACACCAAACTTTTTTTTTAATCACTGATTGTAGGTCATTTAACAATTATCAACCATTTGTACCCTAATTACAGTTCTTATAATTTTAATCACTCCGGTTTACAAATCTTTTACTACATTTTTTTAATATTTCAAATACTTTTTCTTGACACAATGAACTGAATGCAAATTAGAACTGCTAAAAATAATCTTAGCGAATAATTACATTTCTAAAATGACAAAAAAAAATATTATTAAATGTGCAATATGTGTGCCTTAATTTTCAAAAAAAAAAAACTTCTTTAGTCAACTTATTCATCATTTATGTTGGAATTAGTACTCAAATTTATTTCTATATTTGTCTTTCTATATATGTTTATAAAGTATATCTGTAAAAGATGTTAAAAATAGAACAAGTTATTGATTTTAGAAATAAATTTGGATATACTTATCATTATAATTTTTTATTTATTTAATTTATTTTTAGAACTGTCAGAAAATCAGAAAAGTCTGGAGATTTTAAATTGTAAGTATTTAATTTCTCTTAATTGTCAGTGTGCATGTGGAATATGTTTCTAAAGAAATGTCAGAATCTAAAAAAAAAATCTATAAATTATGCTATTTCTTTTTTAAAAAATCATTATTAAACTAGTTATATTCAGATGAAAAAAGTTTAAAAACTAAAACTATGAAATTTAATCAATTTTTTTGATTTTATGAAAAGTTTATTTCTGTTTCTTAGAGTTCAATTTATGTCTCTCCAAAATATTGTTAGACTTACTATATATTCAAGAAATATGAAGATATTTGAGATTGATTTTAATTTTGTTGTTATTTTTACTTTTTAGTAATTCTTAATAGATATTTCAGTTGTTAATAAGTGCTTTTTAAAAGATATTTAATCTAGGATTTTTTTCTTGCTTTATTATATTATTATAATTAATTATTAAAAATATTTTATATTTCTTTTTTGTTTTTTAAGTGCATGTTAATAGTGTAATTGCACTCATTTTGGGGTTTTGTTTTTTTTTTGTTAAATTTTTTCATTGAAGGATAGTAAGAAAAATTTACTGTCAAATATACATAAAGACTTAAAATAGAACATATAAACATGAAATCTTTATGTGAAGGTGTCTTTTTCACTCTTATAATTTAAAATTGGCTTTATATAATGTTAATTATTTTTATTGATATATTTTTAATTTATAAAATTATAAATGTAAATTTATAAGGTTATAAATTGTTTTTTAGATATTTTTCCAGCATTGCAAAATATATATATATAGATATTAAAGTTTTTTATTTATTTATTTTTTTTTTTGCCGATTTGAAAGTAACTTTTATATATATTCAAAAGATGACAAGATGAAGTTTTGAATAGAATAGACTGCTGTATTTGTATCACAACACAAGAGGGAATATTAAAATTATATTTTCTAGGCTACGTCGTATAATAAAGTAATTTTTGGAGAGATTTGTTGTGATCGAATGACATGGTGAACAGAATTACCAAATTCTTCATAATTTTTTATAATCTATTGGCCTCTAACTTTTTTTAAAGTTGCGAAAAAAATAATCTTCAAAGATATATTATTAACTTGTAAGTTAATAATGTTGGAATTGTGTTATTTAGATAAAGTTTGTGAGCATTAATTAAGAGGTTTTTTTTTTTTTTAAACCCTTTGACTGCAGACTAATATTGATTATTTAATTTTTATTTGTATAAGAAAAATCTTTATATATCATTACCATAAAAAAGTGTCATTTAAAACTTTATAATCTTTTATTATCCTTTAGCAATTTTTGAAATTAAATTTTCCACCATGTAATGCGGTGTCCCTAATTTCAATAATTTCTGTTGGATTATTATTTTGAGACAAATTTTTATTTGATACTAAGGTTGAAACCATATTTTTCCTTCATCAATTCAATACTATATCAGATTAACCCTGTGAATTATATCATGTTAAGATATAATTTTTTTCATAAATTGTTTTAGGTTTTTTTTATATATATTTTTTATATCATTTGTAAATAATATTCTTAATCTCTTATGGCATATAACATTTTCCATCTACGATATTTTTGCAATTTTAAACTAGTTATCTTAATACAACATTAAATCAATTCCAAAAATAGTATTTCTAAAATACATTTTTATTACAGCAGACTTAATGTGAGAATTATACTTTTATTGGTGGAAATATTTTCTTCCATCACTAAGATAGGAAGCTTCCATATAAATCTTTTAAATTACTTTTTCAATATGTTTTGGTTTTTGGTTAGAAAGGAAAAGTGATAATTATTTTAATATATCTTCTTGTTTTAAACTCTTGATATTATCTTTAATCATAATATGCTTTTTAAATTCATTTAATTTAAATTTTAAAAGTTTCATAAAACTATGTGAAGATTCAAATATGCCAGTATTCTATTTTTGTTACAAAATGAGAAGAGATGGATAGTTGAGGTATTTTAAATTTTTGCTACAACTCATTCAACTTAATCAAAGGTGATATTTCAAGTAAAAATGGACAATAATATTCTGCAGAACAACATAAATGAGTCTTTTCTAAACAGTTAAATCTATTCTAATTACAAGAATGTATCGTCATTGTTTCCATTATATATTTTGAATAATTTATTCATTTTTAAAATATTTTTCTATGAACCTCCTGTTTTATTTTTAGTTATTATAATCACTATCTTCTAAACTTGTGGAGTAATAACAAGCAGAAAGAGTAATAATGTTTTTTAATGTGGTTAATTATTTACTTTGGCATTTATTTGAAGAATAAATAATAGTATAGATACATCTCATTATTAGATTAATTTTTATAAAAAAAAAATCCACTTCCTGTAATTATGCTCTGCATGCAATGAATTCTAATTACAAAAATATATTTCAATGACTAATGCTTACCATTCACTTTTTTTTTTTTTTTTTTGCTAGTCTTGTTTTAATTTTTTTTTTTTATTAAGTGACCCTTTTCTCCCACTAGATTGTTTATGTATATGAATATTTAACTTGAGAGTTATTTAAGTTGTTCATAGGAATCTTCTTTTGATCTTCTCGGTACTTAGATAAATAAATTTATTAATTGGTTTTTTTTATAAATAAATATTAGAGCAACTAAATTACCAAATTTTTCAAAATACTAGTCTTTATCGAAGTAACGATGTATGTAAAATGATTGTTACAATATATGTTTCCCTCCTGAGGGATGTCACTTTGATATTTGATTTGATTTTAGGCTGCTCTTTAAATCAGACCCTATTTAAGCAAAATCATATACTCTTAGTTTGATAAAGAAAACTGTTTGATATGAGCAACATGTTGTGTTATTAATATTGACATTTGACTTGAAATGCTGTATCTAATAGTTTATTTTATTTATATATAGTATTTGTCATATTTACAATTAAAAGCTATAATCTATTTTTTGTTTTTTTTTAAAGCAATAATAAAGACGAAAAGTGTAAAAATTTATTGATAATAGAATTTAGGCTGAATTACTAAATTTGGAGAATGCATAAACAAACTGAATCAAACATTTAAAAGTTTTGAGAATTATCGGAGACATTGAGCAGAAAGAGATTAAGAAACTTGCTATTTATAATTAGATTTCTTCACAAAAGTTATTTTTAAAAAAATAATAAGCGAATGACTTATTGTTTCGGAGTTCGTAAGAAGTTCAAGGGCCATAGTTTAACATTCTAGTGTTAAACTAAACCAACCAGCGCACAATAATTATTTATTCTGTTGTAGAAAAATGAATTGTTCTCAAAATGTTAACCTTATAAAATAATTATTCCCTCATTCTTCAAAATATATATTCTTGAAACTGAGACTTAGAAATATAGTGTAAATTATAATTGATTATATTGTTCTTATTTTCAAAAAATTGGGTAGATTAAAAATGGCACCAACTTTGTAAAGTTTTGTTAAAAATATTTAAATTGAAAGAAATCTTATAAAAGAAATTTTAAAAAAATTATTGCACAATTTATATATGAAGTAGAAAATATATGTCATTTTTTTAGATTTAATTGGAAGAAATGAGATTAAAAAACAGGCAAAACTCTCCATACAGTAGTGCAAGCCAGAGTTGGCCGTGTCAGTGAGGAGTCTTGGATCTGAGAGCACTGAGTGGTACTGCACTACTGTATGGAGAGTTTTGCCTGTTTTAATAACAGTTATGAGCAATCATAAGAAATGGTGATCACATGATGTTCAATGGTTTAAGAAATAAGAATAATTGATATTTTGTCCATTTTTTTTTAATTATTTTTTGAGAATAGAGTTAATATTAAGTTTAGAAGAATTAACATACTGAATTAATAATATACTAACTGTGTCATAAATGTGGTGAAGAAGAAAAATATACTACTAACATAACATTGAGTAAGCCAATAAACATCACATGATCACTTTTTGTTTGGGTAGGCACTAGATGGGGATTTTATGCACAAGTCTTCTGGCATCCATTGATTAGATTACTCTGGTTTGCACTGAGTGGCAATACGTATAGTGAGTTTTGCCTGTTTTAATAACATTGAGTAAGCTGAAGTTATGTGATAAGTCATATGATATACTAAGTTATAAAAGTATTTTTAAAACTAATATTAATTTCATTTCATCCTGTGCTTATTTTATGGTTTTGAGCTAAAGAAACTAATCTAAAGTTAAGTAATAAATTATGCTATTAAAATATATAGTTTATTCTAATGGCAAACTTTATAATTGCATAAAAAATTCAAAATCTGGGTTGTTTGAAAATGTAAAACCATTTGCCTTAATAGTAAGATGAGCTTTAAAAAATAGCCATCTAATGGGTCAGTGTTATTTTTTAATCAGGTCTCGAACATCTGATTTTTACTGCCTTCCACTTTTCTTTGATTTTATGAATTGAATAGATATAGCATAGTTGTCTAACATAATGAATTAATTAGATTTTATGAAGTGAATAAATGTACCATGATTGTCTAATTAATGAACTAAATATTTATTAACTAATATATTAATAAACATAGAATCATAAATATAATTTATTCGAAATTTATGTCTTCTATAAATTTTTCTATGAATCACATATTTAATGAAAATTGTGTATGTATATTATATGTGTGAGTGTGTTTAATATGTATTAGTAACAGTATGTTAATATGAGTTAAAAATTATTAAATCATATTTAGCCTATTGTTTTTAATTATTGCAGACCAAAAAACTTAATACGATCAACACATGATGAATTTTTCTCTAATGAAATTCATCAACTTCATAACACGGCCAGCAAAGCTGAGCAGGTGTGCAGGTATGATTTGGATGATGTGGATGTTAAATGGCTCAGAGCTCTCAATCGGGAGCGTGAGGAAATGGGTAAGTAATTTTTGTCTTGATTTGCTGGTATAATAGATTTAAAATTAGAATCATTAATTTGTAATGCTTTTTATTTTACAATATTCACAGTATATTTGAACAAATAAAAATGAGTCCAAACAATTCTATTCATAAGTCATACTCAAAGAGAAAATATTGCGAAAATTTAATTGGTTACCTCTAGATCTCGAGCCAATTAAATGGAATTTATAATTTGGGCTTGTTCACAAAAAAAAAAGTCACATCAATAATATAGTATTTAATAGGAAATACATATGTGTATATTATTTGAAAGCTCTTATCATAGAGTGAAAATACTTAAATATATATAAACTTATGAAACTTTTTTTTTTTGCATTTTTTATTTATTTGCATATGATAATGTGAAAAGAATGAATATTTTATAGAACATCTTAGATAAATTATTATATAAACTGTATACGTAAGTAGAAAAACTCAAAATTAAAGCTACTTATTAATTTATTTTTTTGTAATCAGATTTTAGTTAGAATAGTAATGATAATTTACAAATATTCAGTAATAATTTTAAAAAATTATGTTAAGAAACATGTTATAAATATAATCGCTTCTAAATTGTACTTTTAAAATCATATTAGATTTAAATAGTGAAGTGAAGAAATTACTCTTTTGAAGTTAACATAAATAATCAAATGCTTAATTACTTGGAAAGGCATGTGAGTTTCAGGTATCAGAAATGTTTTGTTTGGCTTCAATTCAGGAACTTTTAGCTATGAAAGTCCATTATTATTACTGCACTAAACAGTTAGGGGCATTCTTGCAATTTCTTTATTTAATATATGAATTTTTATTATTGATGGAACTATTATCAAATAACATTATGAAATCACTAAAACATCACACGATCACCAATTTTTATGCTTACACAAGCTATTAACACAATAGCAAACTCTCTATACAGTAATACCACCTAATGCAAATTTTAGTAATCAATGGATGCAAGAAGTTTTATGCATAAAATCTCTATCTAGTATCTACTCATCCAATATCTCCAGATTAGTTTCTAGCTTGTGGCTTTCATCATTGAGAAGCCTTGTATCTGGGAGCATTGCATCTAGATCTTATGATCTAATGCACCCATCCAGCTGCCATCTTTTATCTATTTAATTAGTTATAAAGCTAGAAACTAGTCTGGATATATTGGATGAGTAGGCAATAGATAGGGATTTTATGCACTAACCTTCTTGCAGTCATTGATTACTAAGGGGTGGCACTACTGTATGGTGTTTGATACTGTTGCAGTAGCAGGGTTAACATATGGTAATGATGCATTATGTGTTAGTAAACGGGTTTTAGATTATTTAGAGAAAGTACAAAGGGGAGTAGGAAGACATGCAGAGATGTGGACAGCAAAGGAGGCAATTCAAGGAGAACTGGGATGGTCAAGTTTTTATTTGAGAGATGCAAAAAGTAAAATGAAAATGTTTGGTAGGTTGCAGTTTATGGATAGTAAAAGAATAGCAAAAGTAGTGTTTAATTGGGTTATGAGTAAAGGGCAGGTAATATAAAAGGTTGGATGATTGTGTTAGTAGGATTGAGTGTTATAGTGGTAAGGAATGGGATAAAAGAATAGAAGCATTAATAAAAAAATAGGGAGATGGAGAACTAGTATGGAGGGTAAGAAGAGTTTAAATATATATATAGAAGTAAACGGAACATTGGATATGAGTTAATTTATAATAATAGTAAGGAAAGTAGTTTATTGTTTAAGGCTCGAACGGGATCCTTAGCAACAAGAGGATATACATGTAAATGGAAACTATGAGTGATTTAATGTGCAAATTGTGTAAGGAAGATAAAGAAAATATTAGGCATCTGTTGATTGAATGTAAATGCTTGAAGGCAGAAAGGGTACAGATAATGAAGTTATGGGAGAATAGATATGAACAAAGTGATTACACAGAAAGCGAGTTATTGGTTTTTATGCTGGGTTTGCGAAAAGATAAGAGGGATTTAGATATAAAGGTCATAGAGTTAACAAAGATTATGTTGTGGAAATGGGGATGGGGCAGAATAAAGTGGCAACAGGTTTATCTGGGCATAATTGCTGAGATATTCTTGTATGCTTGACTTCGTTTAAGGAGAAGCCAAAATACATCACATCACTGTTATGGTAAGGATGCATTATGTGTTAGTAAAAGGGTATTAGATTACTTAGAAAAAATACAAAGAAAAGTAGGAAGACATGCAGAAGTGTGGACTGCAAAGGATGCAATTCAAGGAGATATGGGATGGTCAAGTTTTTATGTGAGAGATGCAAAAAGCAAAATGAAAATGTTCAGTAGATTGCAGTTTATGGATAATAAAAGAATAGCCAAAATAGTATTTAATTGGGTTATGAATAAGGGCAGGTAAGAAGATGGGTAAGAAAGATAATGCAATATGCAGAAGATTTGAATAAAGACTTTATGTCAGAATACTTATACAAAAGGTGGGATGATTGTGTTAGGAGAATTGTTGAGTGTTATAGTGTTAAGGAATGGGATTGAAGAATAGATGCATTAATAAAGAATAGGGAGTTGGAGAGATGGAGAACTAGTGTGGAGAGTAAAAAGAGTTTAAATATTTATAGAAGTAAACAATATTGGGTGCGGATTAATTTATGATAATAGCAATGAAAGTAGTTTACTGTTTAAAGCTTGAATGGGATTTTTAGCAAACAATAAGGGGAATATACACATAGATGGAAAAATGTGGGTGATTTAGTTTGCAAGTTGTGTAAGGAAAACATAAGAAAATATTAGGCATCTGTTAATTGAATGTAAATGCTTGAAAGCAGAAAAGGTACAAATAATGCAGTTGTGGAAGAATAAATATAAACTAAGGGATTATAAAACAACAGTTATACACAAGCATAAGAGGAGGTGGTCATGTGATGTTTATTGGCTAAGTGATTATACAGAAAGTGGCTTATTGGTTTTTATGCTGTGTTTGATAAAAGACAAAGGGGATTTAGATATAAAGGCCATGGAATTGACAAAGATTATGTTGTGGAAATGGGATGGAGCAGGATAGAGAAGAATATGGGAAAACTTAAGGTGGTGAATGGACGGGGAAGTCAAAGTGGCTAACAGGTTTCTCTGGGCATAGTTGCTGAGAGATTCCTGACTCCTTAAATAAGGATATGTCACAATGCATCACATCTCTATGTTAATAGCTTGTGTAAGCATAGGAATTAGTGGTTTTATATCAATCCTGCTCAGAGGATGATGGTGACTGGTTTTTAAAAAACTAAAGACACCAAAATATATAAATACTAAACTGGGTCTATATGACAATATAAGAATGAACTTTGAAAATATTGTGTTTTCTTTCATCTTGGGCTCATAGCTTTATAGTTAACTAAATAGTTAAGCCGGTTGCTACTTGAGGGTTGCATTAGATCTCAAGATGTAGTTGCAGTGCTCTCGAATCCAAGGCTCCTCACTGATGAAAACCTTAAGCTAAAAACTTGCCTGGGAATATTGGATGAGTAGGCACTAGAGAGATTTTATGCATAAACCTTCTTGCATTCCTTGACTACTATGGCTTGCACTGGGTGGTACTACTATATGGAGAGTTTCGTACTGTGAAATAACATCATGCATATTCAGATGTAATAATTGTGAGAAATTTTACACGGAAACTAATAAAAATACTTGTCACTTTATATAAAACTAATTTTATGAAATTGAAAATATAGCATTTTTGCCTATATAATGTGCTATAATATTCTGTTTGATCTCAATGTCAAAGACTATCATATTAAATCTTATTAGCTTTTGTTTGGAGCAATTTTATGAGTAGAATTATTCACATTCGTTTTGTTTGTTTTTTTAAGTAGATGCACTATGGGCTGTAAAGATAAATATATATATTAATCCTATGATGCTGGATTTTTGGATCATTTTATATTTTGAGATTGGGGAGGAAGGACGATTTCTGATAATTACTTTTATTCCTATAGATGTCCGTTATCATTCCATATATCATAATCTTTCTTATATATTGATATTTTTATTAAATTGTGTAGCTTAATGCATAAATAGCATATAGGTGGCATCAAAACTATATATAGTTACTATATAGAAAAACTAAATTTCAAAACATAGCATCCCAAGTCATCTGAAAAAAAAATAAACTTGTTAAAAAGTTAACTTTCTAAAATCTCAAATGCTAATAATATTGAGAGACTGTGCTTTCAGATTTTACAATAAGAATATAATTTTACATATTAATCTTTTGTCTATCCTATATATATAAAACCATAAATGATTTTATTAAACAAAAGGGAAGCAATGACACAGTTCACTAAAAGTCACACGTGTAAATATTTTATTAAGGGACTAAAATTTCTGTTATCTGACCATCCTTATTATAAAAAAGAACCAACTATTGTTAAAAATCTCACAGAAATATAACATCTATAGTAAGAAATGCAATATTCTGAAAAAACGTTGATAATTATTTATTTAATAACAAGTTTGCTCTGGCCCAATTAATAAAATAATAAAGTGTAATATGTGTGTGTATTAAATATATGTTAAATAAAAGTAAATAAAAAAGAATAAATTTTTCATTTAATGAAATAGTTAGTGCAGACTTATTTCACACAGTAAAAATAGAACTTGAATTTCTCTTTGTAGGCAATCTACTTTATTATGGACATTTTTGACCAATTATTTTATAAGATTCTAATATATATGATTTGATAATTAAGTGTGGGTAAATTAAAACTTAATCTTGCAGTAATCACAGCAGCTATGGTGGCTCAATTAATAAAACAGTAAAGTGTGGTTTGTGCTTGTTAAATATATGTATTAAAAAGATTACATGATCACCTTCTCTATACTAGCACATAATTGTTGTAAACAAAGGCAAAACTCTCCATACAGTAATGCCACTCAGTGCCAACCAGAGTAACCAAAGGATGCCAGAAGGCTTGTGCATAAAATCCCTATCTAGTGCCTACTCATCCAATATCTCCAGACTAGTTTCTGGCTTGTGGCCATCATCAGAAACTAGTCTGAGTAGGCACTAGATAGGGATTTTATGCACAAGCCTTTGGCATCCCTTGATTACTCTGTTTGGCACAGGGTGGCACTACTGAGTTTTGCCTTTGTTTATTAAAAATATTGTATGGAAAGAAATGTTATAAATATTTTCTCCTAAGTTCTTTTGTTTTGTTTGTTCCAAATTTTGCTTTTGAAAAAAACATGTTACAGCATATTGATAGAAAATGTTTCCAGTAAAGAATTTTATTAAAAAGTGACTTAGAGAGAAATTTTATTGAAGAAAGTCATAAAGGGAAAGGTATTTTTATTTGCCATGTATAGCAAATAAATAATCAGAAATTAAAAACTTTTAATTTTAGAATAGAAATAATTAAAAAATTCCTAAAGATTAATTAATAATGGTATGTAAAATTAAATTTATTCATTGATAATTATTTGCATTTTTTTAAATTAATGTTCTCATTATATAATTGATCATCGCACCAAAAATTTACAGAAGATAATATTTTGTTGGATATGTATAACATTGTCTTTTATATAGCATTTTTATCTGGGACCATAATAATGATTTCATTCAATTTATTGGTAATAGTTACAGATAAGTTTGTATCTTCACTCAGTCAAAGAAATTAATTTGAACCAAATGACTTTGTTGAAATTTTCTTTAATTATATTGTGAAATGATTTAATTTATTAGAAAGGGGTATAACACTTTGAAATGTTGATGATGAAAGAGGAAGACAAAGTCTTTTTGAATATCTTGAAAAACCATGGCAATTATTAAATAAGTTTGGAGAAATGCTATCTGTATATTAATAATTTTTATTAATCATTCATTAGACAATAGATTATCCACTAATATTTTGCTATCTGTATGATTGTTGAGGTTCAGTATTGACTTTCCAATACAATAATAATGTCTTTATTATTGCTTTTATGAACTTTTGTCTTTGTATAATAGTTTTGTTTGTTTTTTTTGCTTGAAAGTACTTTATAAAATCTGAAGACAATTGTTATAGTTATTTGTTTTGTTTTTTTAAATAAAAGATTTATTGTTAGATACACTAAACTGTATATTTTCCCCACCTCACTACCATTTTTAAATATATTTATCAGTTGTATTGTTTTTATCCTCTACATCTCCTTAATGAATTTACATCTATTAATGTTAAATCCTCAAATTTAAATAATTGGTTTATAAAATCTCCAAAATAAATATCTAATCAGTATACCAATGCAAAGAAAGAAGCAGACAAATATTTCACCAAAACATTTATTTTATCTCAAACTGAGCCATCTTTCAAAGTGGTATTGGAGACTTTTTAAAAAGGGGACATTTAAAAAAATCATTCCCAATCATGATCAAGTAATGGTGATGATATGATGACTAGATATTTATTTCATGGTTTATAAACAACTACTTTGGCTAGAGAATTTAACATTTATCAGATACAAATTATCAAAGATTTGTATATAATTGTATTATACTAATTGTAAATTGTAAAAATTAAGGCCAAAATATTGTTGTTGTTTTTTTTTTAATTCTAGGTCTGCCACCAGTTGAAGAGCTGACCCTGGAGAAGGTGATGGAAGAATTGGAAATTCAGGTTAATGTTCATGTAGATATTTTTTGTTAGTTCTCTGAATTATAAGAATTGTAGAATCTTTTTCTAAAATATAGTATGTTTCATATTATTGGAGTAAATTAATTTCAGGCACTTTTAATCAAGATGGTTCATTGTTATAATAAAAAGATTTGAATGGAATAAAAAAAAAAAAAGTTAATTGTTTATAATTGGTACTTATTGTATCTATATATGTCTTCTGGTTCTGTTGAACTATTTATCTTAAAACTTCACAAGCTGCTTACCTAGATTTCTTCGTAACTTCTTGAATAAATATTGCAATCTTTTATATAATCTTTTTTTTTTTCATAGTTCTTTTATGCCACCATACTATTAATTTTGTCTTCAAAAATGAGTTTATAATTTGTTTGAAGTTCTTTTACTAAATGTCTAAGTCACCCCTCATCTTTTCAAATCTATTTATTTTCTTTGCTTCATTTTTTGTACCATCTTTTTTTTTTTGTTTATGATGTGTTTCACATAGAAAAATGTTCCGTACTTAGTATGTCCAAGTCGTATTTCTAAATTAATCCCTTGATATATATATAAACAGTTTTTTTTAGTTTCTGAATAACTTTTTAATCTTTCTAATTGTAGCTCTTGGTCATTATTTTAGGTAAAGATTTTATTAAAGTATCTAAAATTTTTCATCTGCTTAATATTAAAATTATTACACTTTGCTTCATTGTTTGTTCTTCCATTTCATTCGTCCTAGTGAAAAAATGCATTATAACCATTAAGAAAATGACTCAATTTGCCGATCTAAATGGATGTTTTTATTATCAAGATTGATAATTGAAGGGTTGTGAGAATGCAGGCATAATTATTCTTAACAGATTAAATATTCTCAGCAATAAATTTCTTATGTAATTAATATTGTTATATCTCTATTTTTTTTTTTTTTTAAGATTATTGGTAGCTTCTATTGTCCAATACTTTGTTTACGATGAACATCATTGTTTGCTTCTTCATCCACTGCATGTAAAATTCATGTCTATAATAATTATGTATTAATAAATATATTCATTATTGATGATATCATCTTTGTCAGAGGCTTCATGACTTTTTCTCTAGTTGGAAATTATATACTGTTCTTATTTCTGGAAATATTTTATATCTTCTTATATATTTAATTCAACTTTACATTTTTTATTAAATTTTAATCTAAATCACTTTGTAAATCATTAATCATTTTTACACTTTTAAAATAATATTTTGTTCATGACTTAATATTTTCAGCTCTAGCAGTTTTCTTCAGAGATCTTTTATAACTTCTCTACTTACAATCTGTGACCAAGAAGAAGACTGCTAATTGGTGATTTAGAAATTAGTTTTAATTAGCAGTCTTACAAAAATATTAAGATTCTCCCTCTTAGTATGTGATTGATAAAGTTAATTATCTGAAACATTTCAATCCTCTTTTTCCCTCCGCCTCCCCAAATTATGCATGAGAGCAAAATATTTTTTACAAATGCTATTTTATGTGAATTGGTTACTTTCTTTTATGGATTCTAATGTATTATATATTACGCTATCATTTGTTAACTTTTGACATAATAAATGGGGGAAAGGATCTTATCTTGTGCTTATACTTTTACTATTCACTCTTTTGGTCCAAAAGTTCTTATAAATCTTTTTTGTTTGTTGTTTTATTGTTAAAGTTAGAAATGACTTATGACTGGTATTCAGTGATTAATATTAAGGGAGATTTCAGGTATATATTTAAATAATGATGTCATAAGATAGACATCTTTTTTTCTTTCTAAATACATTTAATTATAAAAACTTGGATTAAATATTGATTTATTTATATATGTTGTATCCATTATTTACAAAAAAAATAATTGATCAACTTAAAATTTTTTGAATATATCTTAAACGAGTTGTCATGATAACATGGCCATGAATACTAGTAACAAATTTTTAGGACACCTCCCCCCCCAATAAAGTCACCTTAATTCTTTGTGCTGTGGTAGAACTGTAGATTTGAAAATGTATTCTCTTCTGAATAAAATGGAAAAAAGAAATTAGTTTGGTCAATTGTTAAATTCAACTGAATGAAGTTATTATACTTAACCTTCAATTTTAGTGTTTGAAAGCCATGTGACTTTTAAATGTTAGTGCATTCTGTTAAATAAATATTTAATCACTTTTTTTTTTTAATTTAAAGTTGCAATATCATTCACTTTAATGTATTGTCTCAATATGTTTATAGATTTTTTAAAGACTTGACATGCACTGTATTTTTGGCCTTGCATCCTGAAGTTATAATTATCATTTGCTTGATTTAAAATGATAAACGTGGTTTGTTTCTGTTCATAATTTTTGTAAATTATCTTTATATGGCTAATGGATAATAATAATAAACTTGATTACAATGTATATCAACGTTACCGTTTCTTCCCATATCTGATGGATAATAATATTCTAACATTTGTCATTTTCAGCATAACTGAAATCATGCTATCCTTGAATTGATTTAATAAATATTATTAAACTGTGGTTTAAATATTTCATAATAAACTTCTCTTAAATCATTTATTTTTTATAGTTAACAGTGGATTATTAACATTGCTCACAATGGTGTGGGTTTTAAGTACAAACTTATATCTTTAGTTTGTATGAATAGTATCTGCAATTTGTTTTCTATAATCTGTAAGAGCTAATCATAATATTGTGATTTGTTCTTCAAATGTATAATGTTAATAATGATAAAAATGTTAAGACCAATATAAATATTGGTATTAATCATATGTTGTACTATTTCCATCATCTAATATTAAATATTGATTGTCTTTAGAAAAATTCAAGCTATATTTAAACTTTCCAAATGAATTCAACTGTTAGTAATAGCACACAGGTTAATGTATAATACAATGTTTTGCACTGGATTGACATCCGATTCGAGGGTTTTACTGCCCAAAATTAAAAACTTTTAATTTCGTTAAGTTTCTTAAGTTAAAAGAAAAAAAGTTTCTTATTGTTATTTAAAAAAAGTACGTGTATCAAAATACGCGTTTATATGTAAAACAGATCGTTTTAATGTTTTTAAAATAGTTTTCTTATTCCTCTTGTTTTTACTTTTTTTTAAATCAATTTGATTTAAAAACAAGCTGGCTAGCTAATTACATTCCTGTTGCTTTTATTTTAATTATTGTAAATTAATTCTAAAAGCGGAGATTTGATTTTTATGTAGTCGTTTTCGTTTCAATAATCCCTGGGTAGAATTCTTAGATTAGATTGAGCTGGAGATTAATATTTGCCCTGCCTTAGGCATAGAATTCAGCAACAAGGAAAGTGTTTCGCGGGAAATGGAGCGAGGTATAAATAGCCCCAAAAATTTGGAGAGTTAGTTATTAATTATTCTTAACTGGACTAGCTGTTTCTCAAGTGAAAGTTCGTATTCCTATATGCACTTGGGCTGCAGCCTGTTGTGATCCACAGTTTTGACAGCAGTTCGGACATTTAAATTCTTCAAGGAAATTCGCTGTTGTTAAATCCTTTTGCTTGCAACAAGATGTCAAATACTGTACGTGTTGTCATCGTCAGAATGGCGTGCTAACTTAGCAAAGGATGGATCCCTAACTTCCAAATCTGCTCCAGTAATGCCATAAGCTTCTAGAAGCCTGTACCACTTTACACCTACCCTGCCGTTGTCAAAGAACCTGAAAATGAACTAGAATAATAGTGCGCCCTCTACTTGAACAGTACATTACCGTAAGGTAATATTTTCTTTTATTCTTCCCAGGGTAAATTTCTTTTCATTAAATCTCCGCTCAATCTAATTATAAATATGTATTCATAATCCCTGGGTAGAATTCTTAGATTAGATTGAGCTGGAGATTAATATTTGCCCTGCCTTAGGCGTAAAATTCAGCAACAAGGAAAGTGTTTCACGGGAAATGGAGCGAGGTATAAATAGCCCCGAAAATTTGGAGAGTTAGTTATTAATTATTCTTAACTGGACTAGCTGTTTCTCAAGTGAAAGTTCGTATTCCTATATGCACTTGGGCTGCAGCCTGTTGTGATCCACAGTTTTGACAGCAGTTCGGACATTTAAATTCTTCAAGGAAATTCCCTGTTGTTAAATCCTTTTGCTTGCAACAAGATGTCAAATACTGTACGTGTTGTCATCGTCAGAATGGCGTGCTAACTTAGCAAAGGATGGATCCCTAACTTCCAAATCTGCTCCAGTAATGCCATAAGCTTTTAGAAGCCTGAACCACTTTACACCTACCCTGCCGTTGTCAAAGAACCTGAAAATGAACTAGAATAATAGTGCGCACTCTACTTGAACAGTACATTACCGTAAGATAATATTTTCTTTTATTCTTCCCAGGGTAAATTTCTTTTCATTAAATCTCCGCTCAATCTAATTATAAATATGTATTCATAAGTAATATTTAACCTCATATGTAATATTTGTTGTGATTTCTTATATTTTGCCATGTATCTTGGAATCTTAGTTTTAAGATTCCCAGTTTGCTTTCAATTTTGTTTATTGGAGAGTGACGAGTGAGTTTTCTATTTTTATGCCTAACTTTTGCTAAATGCTTTAGCAGTCATGTAT
The DNA here is from genome assembly GCA_028023455.1 of Epiperipatus broadwayi. Classification (NCBI taxonomy): domain Eukaryota; kingdom Metazoa; phylum Onychophora; class Udeonychophora; order Euonychophora; family Peripatidae; genus Epiperipatus; species Epiperipatus broadwayi. The sequence goes on from JAQFVV010006238.1 coordinate 744,653, forward strand.
ATTTTGAATGGTTTATCTGTAATTATTTTAGTAGTCCATAATTGATTTTAAATACTGTATTTGCGCTTTTGCAAACCACCAAATCTTTTAGCTGGCGACTTTATTTTCATAGTCTTCTTTTTTTATATCTCTGAAAGCGGAAACTATAATTGTTTTTGCTTTGTAATTTTATAAGTCGCCAGCAGGAAGATAATATTTATCCCTTTTTAAATTACAGGTGAGAGAGACTTTCGCTGCTAAAGTATTTAAAGCTTTCATATTTTCGTACTCGTGCACTCTCCAATAGAATTATTTTGTATTTACGTGTGCTTTGAATTTATCAGAGCATGTACTCAGAACTTATTTTATAAATTTATTTCTTAATTATAATTATTTGTAATTCATTTTCTTTAATTGCTGGGGCAGACGTAGCTGGTTTTCTAATGATTTACTTGTCTCCTATTGAGACCTTTAATTATGATTTTTAGAGTAGTTTTTGCCAACCGTTTGGTTGGGGATTTGCCAGTTTTATTTGTTTGTTTTCCTTTCATTTTCAATCATATTTTTCAGTTGTTCTTGAGGTAAATCAATCACTTTTATTTTAAACGTAATAATAGGTGCAGCTTCTACCGGCATATGACATTCGTGGGACCATTTTTTTTTTTTGGACCTCGAAAAGCTCGCCGGCGCTGGTTTCGTTGATTTGTTTCAAGAGTGTATTGTTTAAGTATCTGAAAGTGAAAACCAATGTTTGGGTGAATCTTCTGCTGAATGAAATTGCTTCCTCCCTTTTATAATTCGTTATTGGAAAATCAGTGGGTCTGCCAGAGCAATGTGTTTAGTCTTTCTGGTACGCCTGAGCTAATCCTATTTGTTAACTTATAAACTTTTCTTATAAGTTATTCTTCTCTGAATAAAATTTTAAATATGTTTAAACTTAATTTGGCTGACTCTTGTTGCTTTTGTGTCTCAATTGTCTAAACAATTTTAAGATCTCTTGTTTCTCCCTGAGTTTAGTCAGCGCAAACCATCATCATCATCTATTCTGATCACAGTAAATAAATTTTCCATGTGATGTGTGATGTATTTGGCTTCTCCTTAAACGAAGTCAAGAATATCTCAGCAATTATGCCCAGATAAACCTGTTAGCCATTTTATTCTCCATTCCCCACTCTTAAGTCTTCCCATATTCTGCCCCATCCCATTTCCACAACATAAACTTTGTCAACTCTATGGCCTTTATATCTAAATCCCCCTTATCTCTTCGCAAACCCAACATAAAAACTAATAACTCACTTTCTGTATAGTCACTTTGTTCATGTCTATCCTCCCATAACTTCATTATCTGTACCCTTTCTGCTTTCAAGCATTTACATTCAATCAACAGGTGCCTAATATTTTCTATACCTTCCTTACACAATCTGCACACTAAATTATCCATGGTTTTCCATTTACATGTATATTCTCTTGTTGCTAAAGATCCCGTTCGAGCCTTAAATAATAAACTACTTTCCTTACTATTATCATAAATTAACTCGCATCCAATATTCCGTTTACTTCTATATATATTTAAACTCTTCTTACCCTCCATACTAGTTCTCCATCTCTCCAACTCCCTATTTTTTATTAATGCTTCTATTCTTTTATCCCATTCCTTACCACTATAACACTCAACAATCCTCCTAACACAATCATCCCACCTTTTATACAAGTATACTGATATAAATTCTTTATCCAAATCTTTCGCATACCGCATTACCTTTCTCACCCATCTTGTTACCTGCCCTTTACTCATAACCCAATTGAACACTATTTTTGCTATTCTTTTACTATCCATAAACTGCAACCTACCAAACATTTTCATTTTACTTTTTGCATCTCTCATATAAAAACTTGACCATCCCATTTCTCCTTGAATTGCCTCCTTTGCTGTCCACATCTCTGCATCTAATGCATGTCTTCCTACTTCCCTTTGTACTTTCTCTAAATAATCTAAAACCCTTTTACTAACACATAATGCATCATTACCATATGTTAACCCTGCTACTGCAACTCCCTTCCATACTATTCTAGCTACATCATATTTATTATATGAAAATACTGTTAGTTTCTTTACCAAACCCTTTTCTTTGCTTCATTTATCAATTTTTTCTCCCATTCATCCAAGCAATTTTCCTGATTACATAAGATGATTCCCAAATACCTATATCTATCCACCACACTTAACTTTATATCCCCCAATAAAAATTCTACATCTTCTCTTTCCCCAGTATTAACCATCATTATATTTGATTTTTCTTCACTAAATTTAATCCCCATCTCTTTACCCACCCTTGCACATGTCCTCAACATAATTTCCATATCTTCTCTTCTTTCTGCACACAAAAAGATATCATCTGCAAAAAAAAAGACCCGACAAAATATATACTCCCTTGCCACCTATTAATGGTATCTCTACCCCTCTTCCTAGTCTTTCTATTGCTTTCTCCATTTCACTCAAAAACAAAATAGGTGACATAGGGCATCCTTGCCTTAATCCCACCCCATTTTTAACTTTAACTGATTCTATATCCCCTAACTGGTAAGTATAATAATTATTTTCATATAATTTCTTAATAATATTTACTAAAGCTTCATCCATTCCCAAATTGGCTAACCTTACCCATAATCTATTTCTATTTACTCTATCATATGCTTTCTCTACTTCTATAAAACTCATATATAATGATCTACCTGAATTCCTACTCATCTCCATAAGTTGTGTAACTACAAACAAACTATCTCCTATACGCCTATCTGTCCTAAAACCTCCTTGCATTTCCCCCACTACATTATTCTCTTCCATCCATTTTACAACTCTTCCAGCTACCATATATGAGAAAACTTTATATAAAACTGATGTTACCGCTATTGGTCTATAATTATTTAACTTTCTATGATCCTTACCCTTTCCTTTAAATAATAATCTTATTCTTGTATTACTCCAACTAACCGGAAAAACTGTCTTCTGTGCCATTTTATTAAAACATGATAATAACTTTGCTTTTGCTCTATGCCCTAAATTCATTACCATCTCTGCTGCCCATCCATCTAAACCTCTCGCCTTTCCACTTTTCAATCTCTTCCTTGCCTCATTCAATTCATTTTTTGTGAACCTAATATTCCCATTACTAACTGCTTTCATTTTTTCTATCACTACTTCCTTCACATCTAACATCTTTTCTATATCCATTACATATCTATTTAAGATTCTCTCTACCTCTTCTCTAGAGCTACACTCTATTCCCTCATCATCTATTAATACTATCTCTCTTTCCCCTACATTTCTCCTTTTAATGTAATTCCAAAATTTTTTACTCCCATCTCTTCCACTTTTATTAATATCCTCCAACAATTTACTATTTAACTTCATCCTCTCTCTATAATTATCCATTTTAGCCAACTTCTTCTTTTCTAAGTACTTTCTCCATTTAGCATTAATATCATTTTCAATTTCTTTGTTCTTAATAGCACACTTATATTCTCTGCATGCTTTTTTCCTCTCTTTTACACTTTTACTAACTCTCATTTTTTTATTACTTTTATTCTTCTGCATATTCTCAACTAAAACCCTATTTGCCACTTTTTCTATTTCACCACACCAATCCTTATACTCATCCCCATCCAACTGCTCCATGGTTTCTTCAACTTTTATTTTATATTCTTCCAACTTATTCTTATCATTCACTCGCCATCCACATCTTTCACTATTATTTCTACCTTTATTTCTATCCTCCATCACATTACTAACCATTTCTATTACAATAAAATTATGATCACTATTACATACTCTCTCTTCATTATCAAACACCTTAATTTTCCGTGTTTTATTCATTCCCTCTTTCTCTACCAATACATAATCTATTGTGTGGAATACATTATTTCTAGACCATGTGTATTGTCCCTCATACATATTTGATAAATTCCCAATGCTCAAATTTACTCTTTGACAAAATTCCTTCAAAAACTGACCATTCTTATTATCTACATCATCAATTTCTTCAATATGTCCATTCATATCCCCTATAACCATTATTCTCTTCCCCTTTTCTTTAAAAATTTGTATATCTTTAACTAGGCATTCATATATACTACTATTCCACTCCATTACAGTTTGACTATCTCCAGTAGCTATATGCACTACAGCCACCATCCATTCTTGTCTACCCAACCTTATTTCAAACCACAAATGCTCTTGACATTTAACAATATTTAAATATTTCCTCGATATAACACCTATACCACCACCCCTTTTTTCTTTTTCTTTTCTGTTTACACCCTGCCATACCACCTCTTCCAAAATAAGTTCTTCTTCTCTTAGATGAGTTTCCACTACTGCTAATACCTCCAGCTCTTCATTTTCAATTGCTTTATTTAATTCCAGCCACTTTTCTGGTCTCCTACCACCTCGCATATTCAAAAACCCAATTTTTAACAATTTTTTCTTTCCTAACTATTCTTTTATAAATTCTTCTGATTCTTTCTTCTCCATTACGTTTATAACAAACTTTCTTACCATTAATCTTACAAAACCATTCCCTCTCCACATCTACAGTTATATCTAAATCAACCATCTTTTGCTTATTTCTTATATCCCCTCAATTCGTCTTGTTTTTGATAATATTACAATTTAAAAGCCCACCCCCCTTTAAAAGTTTCCCGAATTATATGCTTTAAATATCAAACTTCACTTCCTTGTTTTGCTAAGTGCAATCCATCTTTACTATACAACTCCCTCTTTCCAATAAACCAATCCCATACATCCACAAACACAACATTATTTCTCTCACAATTTTTTCACTCTCTCATTTATAGAACATGCTCTATCTAACAAATACCTCTTATCAAATCTTGGTAATACTCCAACTACCCCTACTCTTCCTTTAATCTCCCTCAAATTTCTAATCAATTCTACATACTCATCCATTACTCTCTCTGATGGCTCTAACAAATTATTAGTCCCTACCATAACATATACATCTATACCTTTCTTGGTCTGGTGGCGCTCTCTGTGTCAGAATAGATTGAATGTCCGGTACAATATTGTGATTTGTTGTTCAAATGTACAATGTTAATAATGATGAAAATGTTAAGACCAATATAAATATTGGTATTAATTATATGTTGTACTATTTCCATCATCTAATATTAAATATTGATTGTCTTGAGAAAAATTCAAGCTATATTTAAACTTTCCAAATGAATTCAACTGGTTAATATATAATACAATGTTTTGGGTGATATTATTCTCTTATCTTCTTTAGGGGGTGTTGGCCTGGTCAATGATAGTAAGATTTGTGAATATTGAATTTTAAGATATTTTAACCAATTGAGAGATAATGTACAAAAGTAACAGTCATTAGAAATTGCATGCAATTATCTATGAGGTCCTTCTAATTTCTCAACGTTTTTCTTAACTTCAAGGTTTATTAATGGCTTCTGGACATTAGGTATTATCATAATGGGTGCCTTATGAGATATTTACAATTGAAGTGTGAGAAAAAGTGCAAAAAAGAAAATTCAAAGAAACTGCTCACATGATGTAAAAATGTATTGTATTATCATGGTAGATTGACTTTTACACTGTTATATAGCAGCTTCTTTTAATTATTTTTTTTTTGTAAATATCTAAGTCAATTCAGTGGGATAATACATAATGTTTGGAAGCCATTAATTAATCTTGCTCTTAAGAAAAAAGTGGAGAAATCACAAGGACTCGGATAAGTATATGAAATTTCTATTGACTAATGCCTTTGTCAGACTAGCTCATTTGGTTAGAGTGGTTTGTGAATCTAAAAGTCCAGGTTCAGTGGTCAGCCAACAATACCTGAAAAAAAGAGGAAAATAATGTCATTTAAATGTTGGGTTATATCCTAACCTGTGTTTTATTACTAATAGTTGAACATATTCGGAAAGTATTTAATATTAGATGATGGAAATAGTCTAACGTATAATATCAAAATGCCGTCATCACAAATCTTCAGACAAATAATAGATATTAATAGTTTAAATGCATCTATTAATTATTATTTATTCAATGTTATGATAAAACTAGTTTTAATCTAAAAGTGTATGTTTTTTGTTGTTTTTTTAATTTAGTGTCATGACAATATTCAGCATGCTATTCAGACAGAAAAGGGTCTGGGTATTGAGTATGATGAAGATGTTATCTGTGATGTTTGCCGCTCGGTAAGTATTATAAATTTCTGAAATGAAAAAATATTATAAATTGATTGATATATATTTACTTAAAAGAAATGTGACAAATATATTATAAAATATAAATAATAATAGCTCAACATATTTGTTTATATATAGCTCACTGGTGGTTTACACAAACTAAATTTAATTTAATTAAATGTATTATAATAACATTTCTATAGTGGAGTTTCATGCCATTTATAGGAAGACTAAGCATGCTCAGACCAAATCCATATATTCTGATTCATCTAGTTAACTATTGGCCAAATTTAATAATCTAATAGCTTTCGATGAATGCAAATATGAATTATTATTATTATTTTTTGTTATTAAAAAGTTATAAAGATAGCAATACAATAGTGACATTTGTAATAAATCATGTTTTTCTATTACACTATTTTTGAGAATTGTATTTATGATATATTCTACAAAAAAGGGAAGTTGAAAATAGTTATAAATATGAATGTAAATTTGTAAACAATAATCAAATTGGATGTATTCACCTAATTTTTTAAGTCTTCTGCTTCGAAATATTACAGTACCTAAGGACCATGCTCTACTTGGTAATTATTAATGTACAAATATGTTTTTTTAATAGAATAAAATGTAAGAGACTTTTTTCTTTAAGTATTTACATTACTTATTTAAAATAAATATATATTTTTTAAAAAATAGCAATAAAAACTAAATAGCTTGAAATTTAAAAAATTTATGTATTTACAGTTGCTTATACCAAATTGTGTCAAAACAAAATTGTTATATAGTTCAACAAGACCTGATTTTTTTTCAAGTATGTATCTCAACTTTGGGAAAGGAGGGAGGATAAAGTTTCCATCTATTGACCAAACTAAACTGGGGAAATGCATTTGTATAACAAGGCAAACTGCAGTGGAAATAAGACATCTATTGAAATAATGGGATTCTGAATCGGAACCAGATGTTCAATTCTAATCCTGATTGCAAGTGTAATAAATTGATTAGGATATGAAAAAAGCATTGTCTGCAATTAATATAGTTATTATATGCAATCACTTTGAATAAATATTGTCATTCTAATATCAGAAAAAAATAAAATAAAATTGAAAAATCAACCTCCTTTATATTTCAGTTTAATAATATATAATGTTTTAAAGTACAATAATTCTAGAATAAATAAACTACAGATATAACACAATTTTGATTTTGAAAAAAATAATAGTAAAAGATATATCTGGATACATAAAGTACTATCTTTAAAAAATACATAATTTAATTTTTATAAAAATTTGTGCTTGTTTATAAAATATTAATATATTCACTAGATTTATTTTTAAAAATTATTTTTGAAAATATATAAATTTTCTATAGGATACTCATTTTAAATCAAACATTAATCATAAACTTTAATTTTCATTACTAAAAAAAAAAAAATTCTTTAAGCAATTGTTTTAAGAACTTTGTTTTGATATAAAAAAATAATTTATTTTAAGAAGAATAAATAAAATATAAATTAGTAATAACTTTTTTTTTTTTTTTTGGTCTAATTTCTATTGTTTGATATTTCAAGCTGCTAAATGATAATTTTTTTAGTCATTCTACTTTTTTTTATTACTAAACTTTTAGAACATTTTTACTTTTTAATGAATTAGATGATTTTATGTTTTTGACTAAATTAGGATAATTTTAATTGGGGCATTTGTGCTTCAAATGAGAGTTTAGATCTAACTTTTTTTTTTTTGCCTGCTGTCATTGAAATTCTTAAATATCTTCACTAGTATCATAGTTTACATGTATCAACTTCACTTCCTCAACTTTTCCATTCGTAGAAATTCACTGGAAACAATATAGCATGAACAATTTTGATATTAGTTATGTCCTTAGATCTTAAAATCTTTTGTTGGTTTTTTTTTCTTAAAACTATGCTTGATATTAATCTGTGACATATAGCTTCATTACTGAATTCTTTGACATTTAGAATGATTTTAAAAGTTAGAATTGTCAACTACTTCTAAACTTTCTTTATCAAGTTGAAAGTCACTGTTGATTATTGGGTTGTTTTCTCTTGGCATGTTGAAATCCCTTGAGGGCGTAATTTTTATTTAAACAAACAGAATTATAATGTTACCGAGCCATTGTTCTTTTTTTTTTTTCAACTTTAAAGTGCTTTTTTTTGATTTACAATAAAATCATAAATAATGAAATTTATCTAAAAGAAATAAAAAATACATTGGATAAACCTTTTTTTATTATTATTATTTTTCTAAAATGAAATTTGTAATTTTAACAAGAATAAAAAAAAAAACAATATTGTCGCGGCCACGCAAATCAAATTTTAACATGAAGAAAAAGAAATAATTTCTCCAAAACAAAAACATCGTGGCCACACAAATAAAATTATTAATTTTAACAAGAATAAAAAGAAATAATTTCCCCCCAAAACAACATCGTGGCCACGCAAATATAATTTGTAATTTTAACAAGAATAAAAAGAAAGAATTTATTCAAAACAACATCGTGGGCAAAAATAAAACTGGTATTTTCGATTTGTCTCGCAATTTATCTCACGCAAAATGTGAATTTTAGCGTGATTTCGTAAAAATCACGTTTACACCTCCCCTTTGACGATTGATTAGTGTCACCCTTGTCTTGAGAAGCAGGGCAAAGTTTCCACAATTTTTATTACCTCATACTACATCATTGGATTTGGAAAATAATGACTTGCACATGCGAATTTGAAGACTTTTGAAAGTCTCAATTACAGACACTCTCACAAAATATCGTAGCGAAATTTAAAATGGGATTGTTCGTATAAACTGCATAACACAAAGTTTATCGTAAGCGGCAATGGCCGCTGCGGCAGATAATAAACATTCGACTTCTGCTGTAAATACATTTACCGTTAAATGTTAATAATGGGATTGTTCGTATAAACTGCGGCAGAATAATACGTCCTATTTCTGTGCTGTAGCATGCAAATAGATATCGCTGTAACACAAAGTTCACCGTAAACGATAGCATCCTCTGCGGCAGAATAAACGTCCTATTTCTGTGATGTAGCATAGATAATAGGCGCCGCAGACAAGTAAACGGACTATTTCTATGCTTAACCATTGTAATAAAACGTTATATAGCGGCGCGGCCATTTAAATGGCATATTTCTGTGCATTTGCATAGAAATGACGCCCTCAAGCGGTTTCAACATGCTAAGATAAAACAACCAATTATTGTTATAAATTTTTCTTTGTTGTGTTTGGTCATAGATCCTTCTGTTCATTCTAACTTTTCTCATGTTTTATAATTTTTTTTTTGTTGTTGTTTTTAGCTATTTATGTGGTGTAACCATGTCTGAGAACATTGGTGTTTTTTGACCAATTCTGAATCCATATTTGTCTTTATCCAGTCTGGTTTCCCTTTGTATACAAATTGCATTTCATTGATATAAAGATTTATTAAAGCTTTATACTTGAAATATTAAAATAAATTGAATTTTTAGGTGGCAAGTGTTTGTCAACCACAGAATGACAATTAAATGTCATCACCTGATTGTTTATTCTACCTGCCTTTGGGAAGAGCATATGCATAAGTAGATTAACAAAATGCAACTCATTATCTCTTTAGCTAATATAAACTTTAATATTTAATCGATTTTATATGTTCTTTATATAAACAATGAAATATTTTGGTACAGCTATTTTCTTAAAAGCATTCCACAATTTTGCATGGTCACATAAATCTAAGGCTTTATTATAATCAATAATATATATATATATATTGTAACCTTCTCCTCTGATCATTGGACAATCAGTCCTACACATTTCTGGGTGCCATAATCCCATATAACCTACATCATCCTTAATCAATCAATCAAGCCACCATGTTGCGTGGCATAATCCCAATTGTAACCATCTCCTAGATTGCTGTAATCATAAATGAATCCTACCGCACATTTTAGGCGCTATAATCTTCCCTGTAGCCTTCCCGCTAATCTAACTAGTCCAATTTACATGTTTGGAAAACATATCTTTCTCTGTAGCTTTCCTAGCCACAACTAATCTAGAATATATGTCTAAAACAAAAGGTAAACCAAAGATGATTTCTTTATTAGCTAAGCTCGCATGAAACTATAATCTTAGCGAAGATCACGAGGTGATTAATAATTTCTGGTCAAGCTAGCCTCAAAATCCACAAACCAGCAAACAAACAAAGTTATAAAATAAACTTTGTATTTGTCAAACTAATAAATAAATAATAATTAGATTGATGGGATGAATATGAAGTTAGAAGTATAAATTAGCCATAAGTAAATGAGGATGTAAATGATTAAATGAATGATGAAAATAAGTAATAATTAAATAAAATGAGTTTAAGAATGAAGAGAAAAGAATGAAGATGTGTAAGAGTTAATGGATGATTAAGATGAGAATGGAATAAGAGCTAATGAATGATGAGTGAATTAGGATAATGAATTAGGATGAAAAAAGAGAATAAAGAAAGAATGAAATGACAGATGAGAGGAATGATGATGATGAAAGCTGATGTACAGAACTAAATTTGATATTGAATTAAATGATAATAAGACAATTAAATAATATACAGATTCGAAGCTTACTAAGACCAGAATATTCACCATAAAGTCAAAACCAACTATACATTTCAGACAAAAGAAGTAATAGATACTTTAAAATTTGGTTGACCTTATATCTCACGGTGAATGTAACACAATTCCACTCTAATTACAATAATTAACTGGATACAAATTTACCCTAAATTCAAATCCTATCACAAATTGATATAACTTATCCTTCTCAGGGTTCACATAGCTTAAAGGGTGAAATACAAGATACACTTGGGTCAGTGAGAGAGATTTTGCCACTACCCAAGCATAACCCACACAAAATAGCTCTTAATACTGAATTAAATTACTAACCAATATTCAATAATTTCAAATAAATTCCCTAACTATGCTAAATTTTAAGCTTCAATAAGTAAGAGTAATTTTTCAATAGCTAAATGCAATAGCTTTCCAACTTGCTTTCTCCATTAATTAGAACAAGGTGATCAAGACCAGTGAATGATAGATCTGTGGATTCAAATGAACTGATCAAACCAATATTAGGTTTTTAATCTTTTAGTATATCACTTAAACTAATATTCTTTAGGTTAGTATGTTTAATTATTAAGTTAGGATACCCTAGGTATACTCATAAATTATAGGGCTTAACACAATTATTCTGATATACCTACATATAGTGACTTTTACAATATTGATTGATGAAGATTTCCCTATAATCACAGGATATGTCGATAGCAATAACAAATATAATGTGTGGTGTGTGTTGATTAGCAATAAGGATACTGACAACTAATAAATTTTTAGCACAACAATATTTATTTACATTATGTACAAGTCTCTTTCAGACACATTACATGAAACAAGATAAATCCGTTCAAAAATTAGGGATGGAAATTAATGATGTGGTAAGTAATGACCAACTAATATGACAAACATTTTGGATATGTTTCTTTATTATTCTATCAGGTAGACTAAGATAGTTAAACTTATTTGAGCTATCTTAGCATTGAAATTGCAAACAAAATGTATTAATACCCTTTGGATATACGCAACTTTTAAATGTAAAAAAACAACAACTCTAAATTACAATTTATTATATCAAACTGTAGCTGTTTGAGTTATTAGAATATGATAAGGGCAATTATCACACTCCAATACAAGTAATAATTTATTATAATTTACTATATAAAAAATTTCATTGCATTGATGTGGGGCAAACATCATAAGTTAAATGCACATATGACACTAAAATATTCACTATGTCCACAACTTAACTATTTATTAATTGACTGATCTTACTAATTCATCAGTAAATACCTACTTGTTGAAAACCAGTCCACATTGTCCATGTACACACATTGCTCTTTTATGTAGAAGTTCTACTAGTGAGTTTTGGTTGGTCTGTTTATAAACTGATGAAGATTACACATCAGAAAGACACTATTTCAATTAGACAACACTATAGCTATATCAGTGTCCCATAATCTGTATCTTATCCTTGCTATTCGATTTAAAAAACACTACACTTTATCATACATGGTGGAATATTAACTATATAACTTCTTGAGCGATCTAAATAAAGGAGGCTCTACAAAACAACATAATAATTGTATAAGAATATGGCCAATTCTGATACCTTTTCATAGGTATAAAAGTGTGGGCAGTGCCTCTTCACTGGAAAACAGAATTCAGACCATGGGATCGTCCTCTTTTAGGCTTAACTATGCTCTAAGTACTAACTCTAAATCAGCCCCAACAATATCATCCTCTCATATTAATCAACAATGGGGGATTCTCCATCATCCCATGTACAATATTAATTATTATTATATCTAAGGCTCTTATATGTAGCCCAAACTCATCCTAAAATCTATCACAAATTCTGATCAATACAATTGCAAGGTAAAACAACACTAATAATCTAAGTGGAAACATAAATATTCCATTGCACATTGCAGAAACTGTTAATGTTTTATAAACAGACCACCAATATCAGTAAAATAACCATTAATTATTTCAAAATAATAATTATACCTTTTATTATAGCAAGCCATGTACACGTAAACAAGGAGGATTGAACTGCATTTTGTATTTAAAGTGCACATTCTCGTTCATAAGTGAAATTAAGCAATAATAAAAAAAGATGCTTATTAAATTATTTTATATAATAGAACAATGGTATCATTATGTGTATATTTTTGACCAGTTTGGGCCTATTTGTTCCCCTCCTCAATATAATATTAACATCTGTTTTAGCAGTGAAAGAGATAAACATTTCTCTTTCTTACCAGATAAATAATATTTAACATTATACTTTCCCTTCATTGTGAAAATAATATAAATATGGATAATAAATGTATATAACTTTATACGCAGCTACATCATTACTTAGTATATTCTATACCTTGATATATATATAAAAAAAAACTAATGCCTGAATAACACCTGAAAGAAAAGAAAAAAAAACGCATTACAATATTATATATAGCAATTAACAAACTAAACAAACATTACATTTTCTACCATTGGACTTTATCGAAGTTTGATTCGTTCTTATAAGTAAAACAGTATGAAAACGGATATGGTAAGCAAACATTCCTGAGTAATATATATTATGGTTATCCGGTTCAATATTAACGTCTTCAGACAAAATTCAAACATTTCTCCAATGGCAATAGAAATCCTTTATGAAGCAATATTAAAACATTTTCGAGAATAAGTCACTTAAAATAGGTTTAATTAATATTATTGATTTGTCTATTTTTGTTTGTTTTTTTTCATCTGCGCGAAGATCTGTTATACTCTTAAATAATCGGGGTGATTTTAAAACCGCTTAAAATATTATCACGTTGCAAGTTATTCACTAACGATAAAATAAATAAATACTTTTTTTTTCACTTCCCTTTTATCAGCAAATTAGGATGTTTTAAGTTATACTGAGAAGAATCTGTTTAATTATAAATACGATCTTCTAGGCGATTTTAATTAATATGTAACATATATTTTTCCAAATGTAGCACAATTATAATCAGTTTATTACGATCTTTGAAAATAAACTTTTAAATCATTTATGGATTTTGTTTACTTTGTTTTTCCCGTCCACAGTAATTGTCACAATCTTATATAATCGGGGTAATTTTAAGCACTTAAAATATAATTACTTTATATGTGGTATAATCAAGAAAAAAAAATCAATATTTTTTTATTCACTATTATTGGCAATTTATTTCATATTTAAGAATGTTAAGCGAATTGATTTAATAGTAAGCAATTATTAATAATATATATACGTGACTTCTTCGCGGGAATATCAGAGCAGACGATCTCTTTCCCCAATGAAATAAGAAATACTTTATGCACTTTTCTTTTCAAACTAATTACTTTATATGATTTAAAGTGAAATTTTAATTTCTTCATTATTTCTCGATACTTTTCTTAAAAATGATTTCGAATATTTTCTTGAAATATCAATTTATACACAAACGTATTTTTCTGCTTAATGCTGAATTAATGGCAGCGCGAAAATTAAAATACTCTAGTCTTTTTTTTTTTTTTTTTTTCAGTCTAAATACCTTTTGTGTTATGATTAGTTCTGATAATTGATTAAAATAAAGAAAACAAAAATAATTGCTTACGTTTTTTGGTATTAATTTTCGTTCCAAATAGTACATGTTTAGGCAAATCCTTATCCAAATAGCGGTCATTCCAGTTTTTCCTTCAGTAGGCAAAGTAGTGTAGAGATTTCACAGGGTTAGTAAGTTTACTCCATACTATTCAAATCCATATAACTATGAAATTTTGTCCCAATTAATTTTTAAAATCCCCCTCCCCCTACAAACTTTTATATTATATACTTTGTATTACATGGCAGGATTGGTTCTAAATGAGCCAATCACTGTAAAATGTGAATAAATTAATAGTTTTATCCCTCTAGTGAGAATCATCTAGACTGATGCATTTCAATTTACATTTAAATATAAGAAAATTTAGGAGACTTATAAATTGATTTTGCTGTTTATTTTTAATTATTGTTTAACAATACCAATAAAATAAAGTGTTAAATATTTTTATACTTCCCAATAATATTTTAATACTATTAAAACAACATTTGAAATAGCTGCCACTGGAACAATGTGATAAAATGTTTATGGGATTTATATCCACTCTATCAGACTTTCCAGTGTTCCACAAACAGTCAAGATCATCATCACTTCTTAAGATATTTCTTAGCGAGCTTTTGCTTAGTGGGAAAATTATAATCCACAAGCATTTCACTCTATAACTAGTCTCTAACATTGATGTTCAATATCTTAACAAATTATTACCAATTAAAATATAAAATTTTTACACATTTATCCACTGGATGAAACCTACTATCTTTGAGCCAAAACATATGGTTACAATATAGACTTTTTTTTTGTATTCCCTAGTTTTTTTAAATTATCTATCAATATACAGCAGTTACGTCTGTTTCTCAATCTTTCCTGAAATCATTTCTATATCTGGAATTTTTTTTACTGTAAGGTTTTAATCTGTGCTGGATCAGTTTCAAAATAATTACATCATTTACATACTCTGACATGACATTTTATTTTGATATACAGATAAAAATTGATTTCTTCCAATTTGTAACCATTGATTAATAGTTTTTCAGATGAACTGGCAAACTTTGATCAATATTTTTCTTCATTTAACTACAAAATTGATGTAGTGCTCCCATTTCCAGTGACCTTATCAATGATCTCAAAGCAAATCTGATCTTTTATTGAGGGTTACTCAATATAGGATATCACATCAGAAATATTTTGGTTGCTATCTTTATTGTATTTTTTTTTTTTATATTCCATCCACTTCTGTTTGATTTTTGCTAATTTTAGCTATAATTTTTCCAAAGACATTAAAGCAAGTCCATTTGTGACTGAAACTTTTTTTTGATTTCATGAATTCTCTGAAAAATAACTTTGTTTTACTAAGCTTATTTCCTTCTGCAAATATCTTTTGAATTTCCTTTTCAATTCGCTTTAAAGATTAAAAAGAATGTTGGAGTCTTTGCTATTTCTCCTCTATTTTTTGATATCCATTTTGATTTTTCTGTTGTGTTTTTTTTTTAATTTCTCAAATTATTTCTAATCACTTCCATTTATTGTTCATCTGGTTTGTCATCAATTTTATTTGAAATCTCAAATTGACTCTTTTGTTATTTCTAAAAGAAATAGGTATGTTCTTTAGTTTTATCTTAGATATTATCAAATTTTCAGTTTTAATTCAACTTTAGTAGAATTTTTTATATATAAGTATTTCATTTGTTCCATCTTTTGCACTCAGTTTGTTATAAAAATGAAATATTTCATCATTGGGTTCCAAGAATGTAAATAGTCTAATATTGATAGTTTTATTTGCTGGTGTTGATTATGTGCATTGTCATTGCTAATACTGTGTGAAAAAATATTTGGTAATAAAAAAGTTATTTTGTTTAAACATTTTATTGATTGTTAGGGCTAATGTCAATTTTCATTTTAAATGCATCATGTTTTTTATTATTGCTAATAACTCTTACTCTCCTACTGTCATGTAGTAAATGTATGATATGAATAAACTTTATTTTAGACAACCAGCTATTTCAATCATTGTCACAGATCTTTTCAATTTATTGAGGCCAAAGCCTTAACCAATCAATAAAAGTGGTCTTCCTACTCCTTTATTTTTACAAATTCTAATAATGGAAGTATTCTTAATATCACAAATTTATAAGTTCATATATTTTCAGATAATTCTTAGATTAATATATCACATTTTGAAAATTTCTAGGTATTTCATGAGATTCCGAAGCCTTACCATTGTCAAGATTACAAAGAGCATGTTAGTAGAATGAATATGCCATTAAAAATAATCATCTGAATTTTTATATCATTATTTAAAATTGATTAGAATATTCCTGTATTTTTCTGAAATAGCGTCATTATCATATAAATGGCCATCCATTACTTAATAGAATTATGACATCTTTTCAGTTTATATGTTTACTTTAGAAGTATCAAAACAAGATTCAAAATGGCCTTCATCGCCAATCATTTATCGTCTTGTTATTGTTAAATCTTTCTAGCAGTCGGTGAACTTTTGTCTTAAATCTCATTCAATTTGTATCCAAGATAGAGGATGCTTATTCTTTTTTTTAACCGTAATTTATCATGATAATATTAAAACTGAATTATAAATTTTAGTAGGTCTTTGTATTGTATGATTTTCTCAATCTCCAATTAGTAAAAATTATCCGAATATTACGACTTCATCAACTTATGCCTATATTTTTGTAAAATATCATCTTGCATAAACCTAATCAAATAATAACTTACATAGTAATCAGCTATTATTAATGACCATCACAATAAATGAAATGAATATATAACAACTTGTATACAAGTTAATAAATAATATGTAAAAAAAATATTTTTTTGTAAATAATCCTTTTATGTAAACAACCGACTAAAAAGTAGAAAAATAACAGTAATCCGACTAAAAAACGTGTGTCATTTCATAAAAGCATTTGAGGCCTTTTTTATTTTTATGGCCTCAAATGTTTTTATGAAATGACACATGGTTTTTAATCAGATTACTTTATTTTTCTACTTTTTAGTTTGCTGTTTACATAAAAGCATTATTTTAGAAAATGTTTAAAACTATAAAAAAAACTGATAAAAATTATAATTTAATAATAGGTGAAAATAAAAAATACGCCCTCTAATAAACGAATTCTCAATTTAAATACCATGTGATTGGCTACTGTATAAGAATATTTATGTATTGGCTTTGAATTAATTCAAAATTAACAAAATTTTATTTTACAATTGTAATGTTGCCATCAGATTTTTTTTTTAATTTAATAATGAAATCAATGTTAACAAAATTTTATTCTATAAACATAATATTTTTATTGACTCAAATGTTAAGGAATTTTCCTGGGAAGTTTAATGATGTGAGTTTGAATTCTAATTGGGAACTGGTTTTTTTTCATTGTTAATTCAAAAATGTAGACATAGAGGCAGGAACACATACAGGTCAAGTTAATATAAAAGCATTTAAATAGATAAAATTACCTATCACAATAGATGGAATAAATATATTTCAAAATTAATGCCTCCCAACCATTCTTTTAATATTGATATTATATAAGTTTTATTGAAAATTGAAATAATAAAACTAATTGTAATATGAATGATCGTACTCATTTGTATATAAAAGTAATTATGCGTAGTTCTAACTATCAAAAAATATTTTTAAAGTGAATGAGGTATAGTATTTACCTCCTATTGTATACTTTTATAGTGTAAAGTGATAAAACACACACTATTTCAATATGCTTTCCTCTTTTTTTCAGCCTGATTCAGAAGAAGGAAATGAAATGGTATTTTGTGATTCATGTGACATTTGTGTTCATCAGGTAATTTGACTTTTTTTTTTACACGAATAGGATTAATTATTAAAATCACAATAGATTTTGTAAATTATAATATGAAATTGTTTTTTATAGCCACCAGATGAACAGTTACATTTTAACATAATTATTTAAAATAGATTATTCAATTTTATAGGATTATGATTGAATCTTGTCTGGCTGTGAAGTTATTCAAAAGTTATTGTTAAGGAAAGAAACAAAAGTAAACTGAAAATTCGAACAATTGAAGTGAGTTGTATAGGGAAATTTAACAAGATATATTATTCAAATTACAAAAGAAAGTTATGGGTTATGAATCTTATACAATTTCATACTTTTGGAATGAGGAGAAAGGGATCAAATGGATATTCAAGAATTTTATTAGGGATAATTATGGCACTAATAAGTTGGATACAATTGTTAAATTTGTTTTTAGTGGCAGATCTGTAGACTTATAAAAGTTAGTAATCAGTGTTACAGATTATTTCATTATTTTTTTTCTTCATATATAGTGCCATGTTGAATTCTATATATATATTTACTTATATGTTGCTAAAGTAGAATATTTAATAATTATGAAAAACCTTTATAAATAAATACATCAAAATTGAAGCATACGTACATATGCTGTAGAAGTATCCAAAGCATAAAATAAAAAAAAACAGTCACCTTTATTTAACTTAAAGCATTTTTGGTATAGTGTTCTATAATCATAACTATTCTTACTAATACTCAAACATTGCTTTAAAAAAACAATTAACTTTAGCATTATCTTCTCATTAGACAAAATCAATCGCCTTAATTAATTTGTATATTCCAATAATTAGGTAACTGGACACTATTCAATCTCTTGTTAATAAAATTATTTTTAAACCTCTAAACATCACATGATCACCATTTTTTATGTTTACACAGAAGCACCACTGTGTGCAAACCAGAGTAATCAGTGGATGTAGTAAGGTTTGTGTATAAAATTCCTATCTAGTGCCTACTCATCCAATATCTCCAGACTTGTTTCTAACTTGTGGCTTTCATCAGTCAGGAGCCTTGGATCTGAGAGCACTGACTGGCGCTATTGTATGGAGAGTTTTGCCTCTGCGTCTGAATAAAATTGTTAGCAATGTACCATGCCTATAATTTTTATTTTCCAATCATATCGTTCTTTGTAAATCAGTTTAATTTTTTGTGGGTTGAAACTGTGTCCATGCTTCTTTTCATGGTCTACGATACAAATATCTGTTGTGAAATTTCCTTAACTCTTTTATATAAATATTTTTGCTGCCCAATTCTAGTTGTTATATTAACTCGTGTTTTGTCATAACATTATAGCAGAACACTCCAGATCATTGCATTGAACAGCATAAACAATTTGTGGAAATTCTGTTACATCAATTGTATCTTTAGTGTTATTGATTAATCTATTTAAATTAGTTGGTGTCCTAATGCTTACATTAATGTTTTGATTACAATTCTTTTCCTTTTTTTTTTGAGTGGCAATTCAAGGAATATAATATATAGACTCCCAATGCCTATTTATGGTTTTTATACTTGAAATTTTTCATTTCGTTTTTAAGTTAAACTTTTTACCTTGTAATGGATTTTTTCTTGTCTCGTGTTATCTAGATCCTTCACATATGTTTCAATATTACACTTGCTATCTAATTCAAATCTACATAAACAATAGTTTCAATTTAGAAAGCCTTTAAAATCAAAAAGTTTATTTGCCATTAGGATAATGAGATTGTGAGTTTGTAATCTAATACAAAAATATTAAACTTCCAGTGCTGTACTCATTTTTTTTATAGTCCACTATAGAGTTGATATAGCATATAATTTTCTATAAAAATATCGGTCACAGTTTGAAAAAGACCACACATAATATTTTCATAAAGTTAACTTAGCATGAAAAGTAATAAATCTGAGGAAATCTAATCACTAGCATAAAATAGATAATGTAAACATTCTTAAAGTTATTAATTTTACATTTCTTTATAAATTGTTTATTTTGAAATAGATATTTTAACAACAGATTTATTACATTTCATGCTGATGCTTTTCAAAAATGAAAATGTTTCGTCATTTTCTTTTTAATGATGCACTGAATTTACCTATAGAAACACATATTTAAAGGCTGTTTTTAATTAACAATATAAATAAAATAAAGTATTAAATTCTGCAATAATTTGTTTTCAAATATTTATTTCAAAAATAATATTGATAAATTATAAAAACACACTTTGAATATGGGCAATTACTTCAAACTTTTTTTTTAATAATGTAATATAATATGATAATTTAATTCCTGGAAAATAAGTTTGAAATAATTTAACAAGATTTTTCAATTTTATTATTTACAATATAAATTTAAAAAAAAAAAAATTCTTTTTAACTTATGGATAATTAATTCTTCGTGCTTTATTTTTTTTAAAAAACATTAAGCCTTTAAAATATCTTTGTACAAAAACATATAGTCATGCATGCAAATCAAAGTTTTTATTAGATGATAAGTCATGTACTTGTATAACTATAATACATGCTGTTTTCTGCTCCTTTAAGAGAAAGACAACCATATTATGTTTGCCTTGTCTATAAATTTTATATATTATGAATAATTAACAAGTTAAAAGAATAGTGTCAGATAAAGAAGATAATTGGGACAGAGAAAAAACATTTAAAAAGTGTATTATTTATTGTTTCTGGGCTTGAGATTAGTTTTAAAAGTAATTATGATGTAATGTTTTTAATTTATTGGTAATGTTCTGATCTATCGTGTCAGCCGCTTGATGGCGTTGATGCTAAGCAAAAACACATTGATATTACATTCACGGGTCAACCATTCTATACAACTACGATGTCCATAAAATTAAAAAAAAAATTAAAAAAAAATACAAAAAATTTTAAGCAGACTTTTTTGGACAGTAATTGCAACAAAATTTTACAATGAAAGCCGACTTTGACCTTTTTGGGACAGTAATTAATCAGACGGGCTTTTTTTTTTTTTGTTACTTTGCGTATCGGAAAAGTTATGGTACTTTTTAAATACAAAATTAAATTACATTTTACCCCCTTTTTTGTTTTTGGACAGTAATTAATCAGACACCGTGTTGTTGTTTTTTTTTTTTTGGGGGGGGGGGGTAAAAATTAAATTATATTGCACTCTTTTTGTGTGTCTATATATAAAATTACATTACTTTTTTAATAACAAATAATAGTAAATATAGTGGAGACTTATTTGGACACTAATTAATCAGAGACAGGCTTGTTTTGTTTTTTTTGTTTTTAGGAATCGGAAAAGTTACGATAGTTTTTTAAGAAAAAATTAAAACACATTTTACCCTTTTTTGGACAGTAATTAATCAGACACTGTATTTTGGGTTAGGGGGAAGTAAATTCGATTGCAATTTACCAAATAAAGTTATTAATAATTATAACAAACTATTATAATGAAATCCGACTCCAGTGTCTGGCAATTTTGTGAGTTGGAAGCAGCCATCTTCCCTGTCTCAGACGATTTCTCGCGATATATTACTTTCATCATGATTTTCGAAATAGTGCTGTGCCCCACCCTAAAATCCAATTTGTAACGCTAACACAGTCCTGATGGAACAGTGACGACACTGTTAAAGGTGTTAGAAGGTACCAG
Source organism: Epiperipatus broadwayi (assembly GCA_028023455.1). NCBI lineage: Eukaryota > Metazoa > Onychophora > Udeonychophora > Euonychophora > Peripatidae > Epiperipatus > Epiperipatus broadwayi. The sequence goes on from JAQFVV010006238.1 coordinate 766,499, forward strand.
TAGGTCAGTTCACATGAAACAAAAAAAGGTTGACCTGAAAAGTTAAATTATTTAGACACGATGCAGTCAACACACCATCACACGATACTGTAGCAAAAATATACAACCCAGCATTATGATAAAGTGCGTAACAACCGACTACGGCAGCCAATGAAGGCATTTTTCTGTGCTTTTAGCATAGAAAAAAGCCACAGCGGTAGCAGGCAGTCAGAGTAAACTGACTCTTTCTGTGTTTTATTGTAAAAAGAAAGCTATTTCCTTGGCTGCGGTCACGGAAATTGCATATTTCTAGCAATTTAGCTAGAAATAACTCCATCAAGCGGCTGAAACGATAGATCAGAACACAACCAATTTATTTAACATATCCTAACAATTTTCAAATCCCGGTTGATTTTGGCTGCAGGATTTATCCCAGGGTTTCCCAATCTGAATTACTAGCATCAATAATCAATATTTTACAGTCTTACGTACACATATATATGTGATCATCGTTTGTTGGCGAGATAAATAGTTTTTTTTATATTTTGAGATTGTCAGCAATAAAGATATATATAATTTAGAAAAATATTTCTTTTAATACATTTGCAATATATATATATATAACAGAAAACGAAAAGCAAACCCTTTCTTATATATCTCTGTAATGTCGTCGTCGTCACTTCTCGACTGAGTCGACTCGAGATTTCATACACATTCACAATTATCCATGTCATTTTTGCCTGAAAGTTCCTTTTGCAGTTAAGCTGCTTTCCATATATTTTATTTTTTTAATATTTTGTGATAATGGAGAGATCAAAAACATTCATCTGGCAATAATTTATTAAATGTAATAATAATGAAGAAGCAAAGTGTAGTTATTGGTACAATATGTAGAGGTTTTTTACAAGTGGCTTGTTTCTGCATTTAGAAACTAAACATTCTATTGAGAAACCTATATGTGTCAGCAAATGATTGTAACCTGAACATTCTGCATGGGGTAAATCTGTAGAAAGTTCTTCAAAACGTTTAAAAAATGTTTATTCTCAGTTATTTGTTTAGTTTTTTAAAGAAAGGCACAAAATAAGAAATCATTGCAAAGCTTGTAGCTATAGATGGATTTCCTATCAATGCCATATGTAAAGGTGAATTTATTCAGCAAGCATTCAATGAAAAAGGTTTACTTCTTTCTAAAAATCTCAATCATGATAAGCATTTGGTGTATAAACAGAATAATATTATAAAAGAAAATATAATAAAAGAAAGCGCTTTAAAAAATGGTGAGAGATTCAGCCTTTCTCTAGATGAAAATTCGTTGCTTAAAAACACGTTATTTAAATATCATTGTTCATCAAGATAAATATAAATTTTGGAACTTAGGAATGATTGCTATTAATGGTAGAATAAATGCCGAGAAAATGGTTGACGAAGTAAAACTGAAGTTATTGGAGTTTAAATTATCAATAGAGCATTATATTACATTACATAGTTGCGGGCGTAACAGATGGGGAAAGTGTTATGGTGAAATTCGAGCAGTTGATAGATTCTGATCATCAGTTTTGCTATGCCCATCATACACACCTTATAATATGCAGTGATCTTTACAAGAGTTGGAATGATTCTGTAGGTGTAATTGATATAGAAACAACTGAGACAGCGAGGAAGGTTTAGAAGAGAATGAAACGGAAAATTACAATTCGAATCTAAGCTTCCAAAACAATCATGATAAGGAACAAAAATGTAATATCAAAGACGATCTATTCTTTGGTACATTAAACATAGCTAATATCATTAATAAAATTGGAAGAATTGTGCAAATGGTTCGAGTCTTCCCAGAAAAATGATACTCTTCAGAATTATGTTAAATCTTCATTGAAGAAAGAAAGTTTAATTAAGCTTAGTACTTGATTCTAAAACTAGATAAAATAGTTTAGTAGGCATATTAGCACGATTTTTACAGTTAAAATCACAACTATAATATGAAAAATCATTGTGTGAAGCAGAGTATGCAACTCTTAATGACCTTATGCACGTGTTGAAACCTGTCTAAATCCGATGGCAAAACCTTTGTAGTCATGATGTGACACTTTTTACTGTAGATGAGTTTTTTTTCATCATACAAGAACTTTCTGAGCAAAATTCTATCTTTTCAAGAAAAGTTTAGGAAGCAATAATTTTAAGAATAATTGAGATATGGCAAAAAGCTTTGGTTGGATTATTGCGTTGCAATCATTTCCAAGCAAATCAGCCTTATTGGTTATTGCAAAACAAATAATAAATTGTCTTGGGTTTTCCTCTTCTGAAGCACCGCAATCTGATTCATCACACTCACATTCCAACTTCAAGGAAGACATGACATTGAGAGTGAAAGATAGCAGACGTTTTGTGAGAAATTGGTGTATCAAATCAAAAAAACAAGATGAAGTGTTTCTAAACACTCTCAACATGAAGCTGAAGATCAACCTCTTGCAAAGAATATATCCAAGGAGTTTGAAATCTTTGAGGCAACTGTTGAAAAAACAACAAATGTAATAAAATTAATGAATGTTCTCAAAAGCTGAAAGGTCCTTTTTGACTGCAGGTACATTTAGAACTAGACTTAGCGAGAAAAGTGTAAATTGCCTGTGTTTCTTATGTTCATATTACATGTCAGTTGCCAAATCAATCTCAAAATAAACTAAAGTGAAATAATAATAAAAAATTAATAATGTAGTCACTAGTCAGTCTGTCATGATTTTAAAAAAAAAAATTAATTTTCTGAAAAGTAAATTTTGAATTTATTTGTTTGTAGTTTATATATATATGTAAATGAATAAAATGCTATGAAATTTTCAGTTTTAATTCCATCTACATTAATCCTGGGAAAAGAACATTTTTTTATCATGAAATCCCCAGATAACCAAAATCTGGTAAAAAGATAATCCCTAGTGTCAACTGATTGACAGTTTTTGTCAGAAACTTTTTTTGTAAAGATCATTCTTTAACAAGAGAAAATATCTGTAGTGAAATATATAGATCAGTAACAAATGTATATTGCGGAGAAAACTTATATAAGATTTGAATTTCAGAAATATGTTTGTGGTATCAAAATACTGTTTAAGGTATGGTGATTAGCCAGTCTAATTATGTGATAGGATTTTCAAATTTTATGACTGCGTTTGGGATCAATGTGCTAGTTATATGGTTATATCATTTAGTAAGTTTGTGATTTTGCCTAATGTAAACAGGAATTTAATACAATTGTAGTGGGAGAAGCTTTGTTGTGTTCTAATGGTACTATTGGGTACTATTGACATTGACTTAATTGATTCTTTTTTCTTATTGTATTATGATGTATAGTGCAATAATTTTTATTGTTTATAAATTAGTCTGATATAGCATTGTCATTTCTCCTTATATATAATTATATAATTCGGGAATTTTTTTTTTTATCTATTGGATTGTCTTTATTGCTCTTACAATATATTCTGCTATTAATATTTTGTATAATAAAAAGAATGTAACGATTATGAAGTGAAAGAATTATTTTATTTAAGAAATACACCTTGAAAAATAATTTGAGTGTGTTTGTGTATTTGTTTGACTTTAATTACTATTTTTATGTAAATATATTTAATAAATACTCAATTTATATACATGTAATAAGTTGAAATGATAACAATAATCTTCATAGCAATAGGCAGATGTACAATTTGTAGCAGTCACTTTGAAGATTTGTTGTTATTTTATTTTATTATATTATGTATAGTGCTATTAATTTATTATATGTATATATCCCTACTTTATATAAATGAAAATTATAGTTGTAGGAACTGTTATTTAATAACTTAAGATAATTGTAAAACAAATTTATCCCTACTTTACATAAATGAAAGTTATAGTTGTAGGAACTGTATTATTTAATAACTTAAGTAATATTTAATAACTTAAGATAATTGTAAAACAAATTTTAATTGTTAAAATTTGTATATATATAAAATCTTAACTAATTATGTAATAAATATGTTATAGAACTATTTTATAATATGAATGTATATCCGCTCATTTGCTGTAAATTATGTTATGCAGGTGTAATTTTCTATGGACTAAGATTGTATAAATATGTTTTGTATATGCTCAGATAGAATATGTTATTCCAAAGTCTGTGAATTTGAAAACTTTAGGACAGCTTTACGACATAGCAAACATTTATTCAAATACTAAATTTTGCACAGTATGCTCATTTATGAAAAAGCTGAGTTATTTAAAAAATCGTGTCTAAGTATATACTATGCAAACACCTGCAATAAATATTAATACTCAATTTTATATGAAATAAAAAACAAAATGAAAACAGAAAAACAAAAATTGTCATTTTCTAATATCTGGTCACTTGTTTCTGCAGTCATCAAGTGGCAAACATATTTATAAATTACAATTTTGTAATCTATTTATGAAAAAGTTGAATTTATTAAAAAGTCAGATCAGTTAATCTATTATTTATTTCCAATTGTATACAAAATATAATGAAAAGTTTGTGTTTTAAACTAAACATTTGTTGAAATGTCCACAAAGTAATAATAATGATAGTGATATAGTTTAATTTTTTTTAAATATTCACTAATAAAGTATTTTTAAGAAATTCCAAAATAGCCAGAGTACATGTATAATATGAAAGAAATGGCTGTTACTTTCTGTTGGTCATCAGTATCATCATCATCAACCATTATCATTGCAGGATGAAGGTCTCCAAGTTCAAACCCTTTCTCCGATCTTTAGCTTCTCTTCTCCACATCACCCCTGTACACTTTCTTATTTCATCCATCCATCTAACATGTGGTCTCTTTCTGGATCTTTTACAATCTCTTGGAATCCAGTTTAAGATTTCAATTGTCCATCTATTATCATCTCTTCTAGCAATATGTCCAGCCCAACTCCACTTCAGTCTTTTAAATATTTTCAATGAGGTCAATAACACCTGTTTGTTCTCATCCATATATTGTGTTTTCAATCTCTTCTTGTTACTCCTAACATGCATCTCTCCATACTGAAGTCTCTGTATTGCCTTCTATTAAGAGTCCAAGTCTCAGATCCATAAGTAAGAGCTGGTAAAACACGTTTATTTAAAACCGTTTTTTTTTCCAAACACATAAGCATATTTCCTTTTAGTATCAAGTTACTTCTACCAAAAGCACTCCAACCAAATTTAATTCTATGATTAATTTCATCCATTATGTTTCCATCTGTATTAATAATCTGATCAAGATATTTGTAGCTGTTAACTTCTTCACACTCATTATAATCAATCTTTATTTTTATATTTTGAGAAAATCCATTGAACATTACTTTAGTCTTTTTAACATTTATCTTTAATCCTTTCATCTGATAACTCCTGCAACATTTCCTGCAGCTCTAAAGCATTATTTACAAAAACAACTACACCATCTGCAAAATCTAAATGATTTACATAATCTTCATTTACTTTCACTCCTTTAGATTTCCATTTTAATCCACAAAATACTTCTTGCAGCACTGCTGTAAAAAGTTTTGGAGATAGGGAGTCACCCTGTCTTGCACTCTACTCAATATTGACTTTCCTATTGTTGCTGTTGCATTTTTATAAATATTCTTTAAAATATGACAATATCCTGAATCTATACCTTGATGATCCAATGCTTTAATCACTGAAGAAATGTTGAAAGAATCAAATGCCTTTTCATAATCTACAAATCCAAAGCATAATGGCAACTCATATTCATTTGTCCTTTCTACAACTTCTCTCAATACCTGGATATGATCTACTGTATTAAAACCACTTTTAAATCCAGCTTGTTCTCTTGGTTGGTGGAAATCCAATGCTCTCTATAGACGAGTTGTAATTATCTTGGTAAAAAATTTGTATAAAACTGATAAAAGGCTGATAGAGCTGTAATTTCTAATATCTTCTTTATCACTTTTTTTTAAATTAATATTAATACTGCATTCTTCAAATCATCTGGTACATCTTTATCATTTAGACATTTGGTATATAACTTTGCTAAAAAAATTACTATTTCTTCACCTGCTTCTTTTAATATATCAATTATAACTCCATCATTACCTGGAGCCTTTCCTTTCTTCATAAAATTAATTGCATGTCCCACTTCTTTATTTAAAATTCTGGGCAATTCGGAAGATATAATAGATATAGGAAGTATTGCAGATATAAATTTCCTACCAATACCAAAATGTTGTTTTATACTCTTGAGACTTTTATTCTTTTCTACAGTTTTCCTTGCTAGTTCACAGTTATACTTTTTTATATCATTTTCAACTCTTTTCCGCACCATTTTACAGAATTCGAGGTATTCAATCCTTTTTAATGCATCATTTTTGTATATCTTCATATTCCTTCTTTTCTTCATAAATTCTTTAATCTTGGTAGAAATTTTATTGGTCAATTGCTGCTTTTTTCTACCAGCTATCTTTGTTATAGTTTTTAAAAGTGTATCAGTTATTTTCATATTAATTTCATTCAAATCTGAATCACCTTCAAAATATACTAATACTTGAAACCGATTTGAACTTATAATTTAAATTCATTAGAGTGTTTCTGAAGATTATGAATGTCAACTGTAAATATTGTTTTTCTTAATAACTTTTGTCTCTTTAGTTTTGCATTAACACATATCTTACATCTTACTAATCGATGATCACTTTCTGTGTTAAATTTATTAAGAACATTACAATCTTGAAATATGTATTTTTTGTTAGTCAAAATATAATCCAATTCTGCTGTACTTTCATTTGGATGCTTCCATATCCATTTCCTTTTAACATTATTCTCTAAAAAAGAATTCATAATATAAAGGGGTTTTTTTTCTGCAAACTCCACAAGTCTATGACCTCTTATTTCTATTACCATAACCAAAATAACCTACAGCACTTTCATCTTTCATTTGTTTATCAATTCTAGCATTAAAGTCTCCCATAACAATTTTAAAATGTTCACTCTGATCAAAAGTCTTTTATACATCCATATAAAAATCTTCTATTACTTCATCACTATGAGAACTTGTTGGGGCATAAACCTGAATTATCTGCATTTGGTATCTCCTATTAAGTTGTATAACTAATCTTGCCACTGTCCGATACACCATCAATCTCCACAATGTTGTTCTTCCACTTTTTATTTATAATGAATCCTACTCCAATTGTATTTTCAATATTTGTGCCTTTATAGTAGAATACATGTCCACTTTTTAAATCAATTTCTCTTCGCCTTTTCTTCTAACTTCACAAAGTTTAATAATGTCCCATTTAATATAAGGCAGTTCTTCTAATTCTTGCAATCTTCCTTCACTTGAAAGTGATCTGCAGTTGTAAGTACCTAAATAAAAAGTCATCATCAAATGGCAGCCTGGCCCCACAATAAGGTGATTCTTAGCATCCTCCACCTTCGGCCACCAACCGCTGCTTTGGTTGGTGACTTTACAGCCTCCTGGGAACAAGGGCCATGATTTATTTTTGTCTGTCATGATTGTATACATCTTTTGGAAAAATGTTTATCATTTACACATACCTTCATTCTGCCTTATCAGGCAACTGAGAAGAAAAACCATGGTGTTTCTTGTATCTTAAACTCGGAGGTAAAAAGCAATAAACTCACCATGCTGGCTAATGCGTGTTGGTGAACAGCCCATCCATGTTCATATACTATATGAATAATCACATAGTAATAACAGCTGCAACAACAAGAACGTATGGAGTGGACATTGCTCGGTTCCTTTATGGTCTCCAAGAGGAATCATAGGATCCCTTTTCAGTTAATAGCAAATTCCTTTCTGCATCCGTTATCAGTATATATACTGTAAAATGCAGTTGACATAGGCATTTCCTTCAGTTATATATATTTTAGTTATAGTTTACTGATTATTTATTACATATTTAACTTAAATGATGATGATGATATTTACCAATTCATGGAAGGTTGCAAATGATATCATAATTGTCTCGCATAATCTGTGCATGATCTATTTTAATATAATCTATGCCTGTGATTTTTGTGATCAAATAGAAATGTGTGCATGTAGTAAGGACTGCTATTTTAGCATGACCAGCATATTTTCAGGACTTTTAGCATATTTGGCAAGATTGGGAAGTATATGATGATTTGGTCTGTTATGTTGGGTCACGATCAATTATTTTAAAGCTTTTATGTGCAATAAATTGTGATTTTAGGTAGTTTACTTATAAACCACAATCACCAAACAGTTTTGTCTCTGTGTGTAAACCACATTATTAAAAACATGTACCTTATATGATATCCACAGTGAAATTATTAAACTCCTGTTAGATACCTTTACAAACAACTGTTTTTCAATAAACATCTTGATTTTGTTGCTGCATTTACAGCATCAAAAACATGTTAAAGTAGCAATTTGTAATTTTTTTTTAGATTTGTTCCATAAGAGCCAAATTGGGAGCATATATATATTTAATGATAACAAACCTATATACACATTACTAACTCTACTAATAACCCACGTGATATTCATATTAATGTTTCAAATATCACATTGTGTAATTAATACAGCAATTAATTATTTTTACAAATAAGGAATTATTTTAAAAATTTATATACCTCAGTCTTAAATATTTCTAATGCCAATGCATCTTGCTCTGATATTTATTTTTTATCAATCTTTTTATTTTCACTAGGCTGTTGTTGTGAATGTTTGCTTTTTATTTTCAGAAATTTAAATACAAAATAGATCTTTCTTTTTTTACATGTAGTAGTCTGTATAGTGACCCATATGACTAGAGTCATAATTTAAAATAAATTTGAGACTAATATATATCACTGCTTAAAACCGTTTATATTTCACATTTAATAGTGATAATACTTCTCTCATATCATTAATTTTAAATATTATCACCACAAGCTCTTTTCAAATTGAATAACAATGCTAACTGGATACGATCTTCCTAGATACAACTGGAGTCTTACCAAGATTCAGGACAATCCATGATCATTACATTTATATGGATTTGATCTTCATGGACGTAATTGTACTCATCAATAGGTTTAGGAAAATCTATAATCATTAAGAACATCTGTTTTAAAAATGGAATATATCAGTTATTGATTATAAACAAAGCAAAGCAAAACTCCATATAGTAGTGCCATCTAAACAGAGTAATCAATGGATGCCAGAAGGCACTACTATATGGGGATTTTTGCTTTGCTTTGTTTATAAACAATTATGTGCTAGTATTGGAGATGTGATCATGTGATGCTTGCTGGTTTATCAGTTATTGATCCGAGTTAAATGTCTTAAAGAAATTTAAGAGAATATAACTTGAATTATTTGTATAACTTTTATGATTGAAATGAACTTTGGAAAAGAGTTGTTAAAATTAAATACTTTATTGTAATGTATTAATTTACATATTTTCTTTTATGTGTCTTTTATCATAATCAGAATGCTGTTTTATTGTGTCTTTTATCATAATCAGAATGTTGTTTTATTGTCTTTGCCATTTAAGCAGTAATTTGTTACATTATTTTTTACCACTATAATATTAATTATGTTATTCATTTTTCATAATTATTATTAAATCAATAATAACTTATTTGATATATAAATTAATTGTATTAAAGGAAATGTTTAATAGTGAGCTTAGATCTAATGGCTAAATCATATAATTGGATATTTTGCAATATAGATATTTTTTTTTTAGAATTAATAAGTTACTTTAAATTGTTTACATATATTATTAGCAACAAATATTTTTTTTTCTCTTTTTTTTTTTTTTTTTAATGTCTAAATAAAATATAAACTTTATTTTTAGGCCTGTTATGGTATTCAAACCATTCCAGATGGAAGTTGGGTGTGTAAAACTTGTGCATTGGGCATGAAACCGGTGTGCTTATTATGCCCAAGAAGAGGGGGTGCCATGAAAAGTACTAGGTAAGAAATTAACATAAATTATTTGTTTTTAAAATATTGATAAGAGATTTTTATTAATGATGCTAGGCTTGGGAAAAAAACTATTACAATAATATGATAGCTTTAAATTAGAAACTTTATTTAAATTTTTCATTTCTGTCCTCTTTCTGAAACCTGTTAATACATTTTCAATAGTTAACAGTAATAGAATGATGGATTCAAGAATTAAAGGTTTTTGATCAGATTGAAGCTCAGTCAATCATTTTGATGTTTTCAATCATTTTGATGTTTAAATGTCGCATAATAAGTCCCCCTTTCTCCTCGATAATTAATCATTAATTAAAGATATATTAAGTAATAGTGTTTTAATTATCATTTATCTTTGTGAGTTCATAAACTAGTCACTATGTTCTTTGAATTATTAATGAATGTAATGATGCTAATCTTACATAAATAAGTTTTAAAACTTAAGCAGTTCCTCTAACTTTCTTTTCTTGTATAATGCAAATTTGCAAAAGCAAACAGCTGATTTTTTTTTTTAATTTTAAAAATTTATACCTATTTTTAAATTTATTTATTTTTTATATTTTAAGAGTTAATAAAAAATCTTTCTTTATTTTTTATTGAAATATAAATGTTTTTATCATATGAATGTGAATAATGACTTGAGCTATTAATGAATTATATTTGTGTTGTACATATATATATATAATTAAATTCCACACAGAAATGTTTATAAATCAATTGATTCAAAATAAGTTCCAATCACAATGCCAGAAACATTTTTTGTTCGATCACCCTGTGTAGTGATTGAACTAAGGGTGTTTCCAGAACTAAGATTGGAACTTACATGTGTATGTATATTTGGAATAAAATAAGTAAGATATTTTTATTTTCAATATGTAAAAGTGAAAATGAATTCACTAACTCTTCAAAAGTTTTTGTAAAGTTTTGATAAGAAAATACTTTTCTTTTTTTTTTTTATAAGAAAATAATATATTTGTTATAATAGATCAGCAATTGACTGTTTATACTCTATGTAAAAAAAATATTATTAACCTATAGGAATTTTTTATTTTATCATATATGGAAATGATTTTTAATATTTACTTTTTGAAGGACATCATTTGGTTGTATTTTCCAATGAAAATCAATTCTCTGAAATATTAAAAACGCTAGTTGTCTAGATTAGTAATTGTATTTTTGTCTTATTTATATATATTGAGATAGATTGTCTCTAAATTTATAATTAAGAAAATAGAAAGTTTGCAATCATGAATTGGAGTCAGATTTTATAATGTAAAATTAGGTTTCTATATATTATAAACACACATTCACATAAGTAAAAAGATATGTGTGTTCAAAAATAAAGATAGGATTTATTTTTGATTGAGTTTTAAATCCATCCATTTAAATTAAATAAATTTGTTTGAAAGTTAGATTATAGAAAAGAAATCAAATAATTTTCTTTAATGAAGAAAAAATTATTTTTAAACAAAGTTGGATTAATTAGGACTTAAAAAAATCAGATGAAGAAAATTTTGATATAAAATAGTTTACATAATATTAACTTACATTTCTTTGTTTGATGGTTTGCAAATGTTTTAAAATTTTAATTAAAATATTTTCAGAGATTAAGATAAGAAATAGTGATCTTGTGATGTTTAGTGATATACTAATTGTAATGCTATTCAACATGTTTGTTTTTTTTATCTAAAGAATTTTATATAAACTTGAGTTTTAATGTAAAATAATTACTAGCTTGTGTGGGTAAGAAAATTTGTAACTATAAATAGGCAGTCTCAGAAAGTTTTTTTTTTCTTTGCTGTCACTATTTGCCAAGCTAATCATTGATGTTACCATGTATTTCAAAAACCTTTTCATGCATTTAAAGCAACCATCATGACTAAACCATTAACGAACTTCATGAGCATGGATACCACTATCTGGATGTCTAGCTCTATCAGCTAAACTAACTCCAGCATCGTGCCAACCAGCTACACATGTATAACAGATGCACTTTTCAATGGTAAAAATTAACCAAATTTAATGTAAACTCTACCCTGAATCGGGAAAATCCGATTTTGACTAAATATTTGGAAAACCGTCCACAGTATATTTCACTAGTGAATTACTAAAGAGCTCTTCATCATGCCCAAAGTTAAAAAATGCGTATATAAAATATAATCCTAGCATTATATTGAAAATAATCTCTTTGATCACCTATGGATAATAATTTTATTAGTTTATCAACAATAACGATTTAATGAACTTAAAGAGACACTAGTTTTCACATATATTTTGTCAAGATTTCTTTCCCTCCCAGCTAAAGCAGTTTAAATTAAAAATAAAACTGATGTGGTTCAGCAAATAAAAATTTAAATAAAGAAGCAAGTGACAGTGAATTAAAGTCACTTTTCCAACTGCGTTATAAAAACAAATAATAAAAAAAAGGTAAAATAAAGAAAATATAAAAGAAGCATTTAATTAATAAATCTTTATCATTAATTGATAAATCTTCAATTTAAAATATAGCAGATACAATTTATTTTAGAGCTATATGTTTTCAGATTTAAATGTAAAAACATTTAAAGATTGCGTCACTTTCTTGCCTGGGACTTTTAATCAGTTGTTTTTAAAAACATGTTGGTAGATGAAAAAAATGTGGAAAGCAGAATAAATAAAAGGAGCAGCTTAATTAGATAAAGGACAGTTATAGTAAATCAGTTATTAGTAGGAAGACCTGTTGAAATTGTAGTCATTGTTACGCAATTTTTAGTTTTTGGAATTCTAAAATAACCAAGTTAGAAAACACAGTGATCATCAACAGAAGAAAACTTTTTAGTTACTGAATAATGGAAAAGCACATTATTAATTGGGAAAACTCCAGTATGAGTGAGTAGAAATCAGTTCTTCTTTTTTTCTCCAAACATGTGAAAAGCCCAGGAAAATCAGAAAACATGCCCAATTAACAGCAGCAGAAATTCAGGGTACCATTCGGTCCAAGTCAACCACTTCTTGATGTTAAGATTTAAATATCAAGGTAAGGAGAATTTAGATACATTTATAATATTTAAATATATTTTGAAAACGTAGTTGTAGAAATAATTAACATATAAAATAAAATACAATTATTCAAATGATTGATTTATCAAATAAAACCTAAGAAAATAATGTTTTAAAGAATAATAATTATATTGATTTTAAGAACTTAAGAATATTGATTTAAAAATAAATGAAAAATATAATATGTGAATTAAATCAAAGATGTATTTATATATACGTGAATATGGGATTTGTAATGCTCGGATAGAAAAATTAAATTGAATATTTTTCTACTTCAAATATGAACAGGGATTAGATATCCCAGTTACCGATATCCCTTTATAATACACACATTAAAAATGCTTCTATGTAAAAATTAAATTGAATGAATGTGTTTCTACTTCAAATATACACCTGTATCAAAGATGAATTAAACAAATGAATAACTCAAATCTACAAATCTGAATTAGAGAATTAACCTACATCCATAAGCTTGGATTAAAGATGGATTAAGTAAATGAATGATTTAAATCTACAAATCTGAATTAGAGAATTAATCTTTTAATATAAATGAATGACTTGAACCTACATCCATACCTGGATCAAAGATGAATGGCTTGAATTTATATTCACATACCTGGATCAAAGATGAATGGCTTGAATTTATATTCACATACCTGGATCAAAGATGAATGACTTGAATGTATATCCTCATACCTGGATCCCAGATGAATGACCGAGATTTACATCCAGATACCATAATCAACGAATATTTTGTACAGAACTTATAGTTGGACTTATTGCACCAATCATCGTCGATTATGGAAAGAAATGATTAAATGTAAATCAAACTGACCTAAGACAATATGCGCATATATGAACTGACAATCCAAAGATGAACTGTCAATAACTTTTGTTGTCAAATAAATAAATCATTGTTATCTAAAACTAATCTATCTAGTCAGTCTCATTTCACATCACTCATCATTTATTGCATACGTTCACAAGAATCTCATGCCTCCTGAGCTATGTTCGGTATAACCAGATCTGAATAAGTAACTAAGGTTATGGTAAGCTGGAACTCTAGTGGCACTGTTTGGGAAACCAAACACAAGTTTTCTAGATGTTTCCAGCCTCTTGAATGCTACATCCTCTGATAAGCAGGAAATATTGTTGTAGGGTGGTAAAATAAACATTGGGTAATGCTAATCTTTGTTTCCATCCTGCAATATGCTCATCAGGAAATAGTTACAACCGATAATATAAGTCGGTAGATGATCCATTACAATATATTATTTAATTTGTAATTTAATTTATGTAATTTTGTATATTTATTTTTTCACTGTTAACTCTGCATTTTATTTACACTTATTATACTTACTTTGGTTTTAGTATAAAATTTGACATACATACGAGATATGCCCCTGAATATTTAAGAATGATAAAATATATATATATATTATTAAATACTAATGATGAGAAAGTTATAGGGAGTGCAGTTATTGTTAAAATAAAGATAAATCAAAGTCAATTTTGTTTTCATGAATATTTCTCAAAAGTTTTAAATAATCAAGATTTAATTTAGCTATATGATAAATTGATCCTTGTCCTAAAGAATTAATTTGTTTGTTTTTTTTTTTGAAAAGAATATAAGAAAAATGTAGTATTTACAAAATTTATCTCTCTGAAGCTATCTAAAATCATTTGAATAATTTTTATAAATTAATGAAATAAGATATGTATGGCTGATGCCAGTGTGTGCATATTCATATATATAGTTTAGTAAGCTGGTTTTATTTTACTTAGAACTTTTAGGTAGGTTGCTATTTATTTGTATCACATATGCATGTGAAATTAAAGATTAAGAGTATATATGTGTGCATTTACATATAGATCCTGTAGATCTTTTATCCACCACACTTGAATTCTATATATATATATATTTGTTTACCTCCCCATGAACATGTAATTCCATACTTGAGTTTTGATTTTATGTGTAATCATTTGCAGATAGTTAATTTATACTGTGGGTTATTAAAGAACGTTTTTATTGTAGTTTTATGTGGCATAGGATTGAATGCATATTATAGAAAGATGATTTTGTGATTACCTTCACGTTGTATATATTCAAATTTAATTTATTTAACTTTATTATTGCCTTTTCTTTCAAGTTCAAAGCCAAATATATAAATGTATACATTTTAACATGGTTAGCACATATTTAAGAATTAAAGAATCAGATAAACATTGTCATTATTAGGTAATAGTCTACAGATATAATAATTAATGATATAAGTTTTTTAGTATTGCTAATATTCAAAGGGCTACCAATGTCAAATGAAATTATGAACAACATAAAAAGGGTAATTTATAACTGAACTATTAATAAATGTAATTTGCTTACTGCGAGAACAATCTTTAATGTTTGTTTATTGTTGTCTGATCTCTGCAACCTAGAGGGTTTAAAGTATCTACTAATAATAGTATGTGTCTTTGTAGATGTATATGGTTATGGTTCTCAGCAGTAAACATTAATATAATGTCTTCTGGAGCGTCATTGTTATGTGATGTGATGTTCATGTGTAATGTGATGCACTGTGATTTCTCCTTATACTGAGTCCGGAAACTTTCAGCAATTATGCCCAGAGAAACCTGTTAGCCACTTCCCTTTCCATCCTCTGCCCTACGTTTTGCATTATCCTGCTCCATCCCATTTTCACAACATAATCTTTGAACTCCATGGCCTTTATATCTAAATCCCCCTTATCTTTTCCCAAACCCACTTACTATATAATCACTTTGCTTATATTTTTAAAATTTAAAAAATACAGTACAAGATATATATAAGTTTGTGTTTTTTTAAGTTATATCTCATTCAGTTTTTATAAAGGAGAAAATTTTATTCTAATTTTTTATCATTTGCTTTTAAGTGGGGAAATTATAGATGAAAAAATATTGCATTTTTCTTTATTTATAATTTATTTTTTAGAAACTTCAGTTCAAACACAAATTGAGAATTATTTATTGTACAAAATTTTTATATAATAATTAACTATATGTTTTGATTTTTAGGAGTGGTTCTAAGTGGACTCATGTTAGTTGTGCTCTTTGGATTCCCGAAGTCAGTATTGGCTGTGTTGATAAAATGGAACCAATTATAAAAATATCTAATATCCCAGTAAGTCATTTACATACTGTGTTATCTATTTTGATATAAATAAAAATTTTCATTTAATAAATTATTATTAAGATTATAATCATTATTTTTGTAACATGAATTTTTAAAAATTAGATTATGAAATTGTACAGTTTGAAAACATAATAATGTTTTTCAAATTATAATTTATCAATACTAAATCTTTTGGGATACTGACTTGTATAATAAATGATTGCAAGAGTAGATATAACCATATGAAGGAAAACAACATAAATTACAAATAAGTAATAATTTAGCTTCATATTTAAAAAATAAAAAGACGTGAGTATGCAAAGTAAGATTAAATTATCTAAACTTCACATCCATTTAAGTAAAGTTATTTTTATAAATAGAAAGAAATCACTAATTAAATATTTTTTATTTTGCAAGTGTATTTTGAAAAGTCATCATTATATTGATTTTTCGAAAAATTGGACATGACCAATTCTTCTTCATTATAAGCTTGTGAAATTGATGACAAAAATTCCTAATAAGTATTTTTTGCTCTCTTCTTAATATTCTAAATATAAAGAAAACTTATATTGTCAGTGTTATGGTTTCTTTACTATGTGATGTATAAAATATATTATTATTATTATGAGTATAATTCTCATTTTATATTGCAAATGGTAAAAATAAATTAAACTAATAATTTGGTTTAATAGGATAGAAAGATGGACAAATGAATCACATAATAGTTTGTATATAAATTTATATCAATTAATTGTGGAATTAATTTTTTAAATTCACAATAATTGCATAAAAGAAAATTTGATGAAAATAAATATTAAATCATTAATAAAAACTTTTATTAAATAAATAATAATAATAATAATTGGTTTTACAAATAGTCAGTTGATAATACATGTAGTTTGCAATATAACCAAGAACCTTTTCACAAAATTTCGTTTCGAAATCCACTTATTCAATAGAGTATTTATTGGTTATTATCAATTAACACTTTATGATGCAACAACTGTATTCATAAATGAAAATGTTGCTGGGTTATATTTATTAACAGAAAAAAAAATAATTTAATTAGTTTTTTATATAATTTCACATGCTAATTTTTTGTATTATAATATACCGCTACTTCTCTTTTTTGCACTTTTTAAAAGAATTTTATTTCTTAACTGTTTCTGCTAAACCTGTAGCCTTTGTCAGATATCTCACAACTGATCTTTAATGAAAGCTGCAAATGTAGCTGATGAGGAAAATAAAATTGTTAAAAAAAATTGCAAAAAAAGTAAAGCTTGATGTGGTATATTGAGTAATAAAAAAATAGTGGAGACATTGAATCATATGCTATTTTTCTGCAATGTAAGTCTATATTTTTTATTGTTGAGACAGGTGTTTTTTAATTGCTGTTGTCAAAGTGTGAAAAAATGGGTTTTAGCTCTTTTATTATTTTTAAGTACTAATTATGTTGAAATCGGATGTTGGTTTTCTTTTTATATTTTTAAATGATCTGTTTTCCAGCAATAACCGAGAGAATATAATTTGTGTGGTAATTTGAATTTATTATCCACTTTAGGGTTAAGTATTAGAAGAATTTTTCATAATACGCGATAATAAATACAGGTTGTTGTTTTGTCGACATCCACGCCGCAAGATGTCGTTGTTTTTTTTTTGAAAAACAATACATTATGAACATTCCCAGGCTTTCAGCTTTTTTTAAAAAGTAATTTAAACAAAATGATGAAGTTTCAGTGTTTTGTACACAATTAAAGAAATATAAACAAACGCAAAAGTTAAAGGTTTTTTTTTTGTTGTTATTGACATCAAAAATTAACACAAACAACGCTTTATTGGATTACCGCTTTTTTGAAAAACAGTTCTCAATAAGTTCAAAGTTATTAAGCTTTTTTTTTTTTTGGATTACCACTTTTTTTAAAAACAGTTCTCAACAAGTTCAAAGTTATTAAGCTTTTTTTTTTGGGGGGGGGGGTTAACAAATAAATCAAAAAGTATGGGCAAGTTTGGAGGTGTTTATTATATCTATAAAGATATTACATATACGGGATAGAGAAAGGTGACTAATTCCGTGCGTGGTAAATTCCAAAAATCAGATATATTAATATTTAATTGAGGTTTAAAGTATATATATCTGTGCTAGAGATAATCTCTAGTTTCGAGTATGTTTAGTAATAAGCATTAGTGTATTTAGCAGAAATCGATGTCGTCGGGGTTTGGAGTGGAAGGAGTTTGGCAATGGTAAATGAAAATGTAACAAATAAATCACACAAATGAACTTTAAACCTAGTAGGCTTCTTTTTTTTGGAATGGTGCTTTTTTTTCTAATTTTTTTTTTTTTGGATACATAAATAAATAATACAAACAAAGTTTTATTCAGTTGGCTTTTTTTTTTTTTTTTTATAAAACAATTATCAACAAGATCAAAGTTATTAAGGGTTTGGTTTTTTTTTTTGGGGGGGGGGGGGGGGGTTTACACAAAATAATGAACACTATCAAATTTTAAACTTTGTTGGCTTTTTTTTTTTTTTATAAACTTAACATTAACAAAAATCAATAAAACTTATTAAGCTTCACCCCCACCCAGCCCATATTACAAGAATAAAATCTCAAATAGAATGTATTAAAAAAAAAAACATTTCCTATAATAAGAGTTTCAATTTTTATCACTTATTCAATCTGATATGCGAGTTGTTAGTTAATATATTACCAGCTTCAACCAGATCAAAACTCATGCTTCTTGTAATCTATGCAAAAGATAAAATCAAGAGATCAATTCCTATTTTCAAAATTCATAATTGAGAAGACTTGGAAGTTACTCCAGTTTCCTAAAAACTTAACATAATAAAAACTATCACAACAATCAGTCTCTTTTAAAAAACAATTGTATAACCTCTTTTTTTTTCATTAATATTGTCCTTTTATAAAATGTAACCTTTGTTTAACCTAATAAAAATTTGTTTAAAGTAAGATAAACAAATTGATAAACGATTAAAAAGAACATTGACAAAGTTTGGTTTTCAAAAACAAAGTTAAAACTTAGAGGGCTTTTTTTTTTTACTTGCCGATTTCTTGTGATTAATTTTTTTTTGCTATAAAGATAAACAACAACTTTAAAAAGGTTAAAACTCATTTTTAATAAAATAACAACAATTATTAAACTTCTGATAAATAACTTTTCAAACTTTTAGTTTCAGTCAAAACTTAAAACAATTGTCAAAATAAACCATTTCGGTATTCTATTTACAAAAAGGTTAAAAGATTTTTAAACAAACTTTATACCAAATAATAGGGACAAATTAAAATCATTCAAGATGCCTACTGGGTGTTGATGTTCTGTTTTGACGCTAAAGACATCTCTGCAAGTATGGCCAGGAAAACATCTTCATCTTTGTGGAGACGACGCCAAATAAATTTGGCCATGTAATTTTGTAAATATTTCCTGTGAGTTCCCCGTTGTTTCCTGTTGCGAGACTTTAGCAGGCCCCAAAGACACTATGTTTTGGGTGTGAACTCCTGTGGAAGGGTCCACAAAGTTGTAAGTGTGGTTGACTGTCAGATGGTGGTACCCTGCCGCCTCAAGATCAACTGTCTTGTAACCCTTCCAACAGTTTGAGTAGATAGTCGATCTGGATTTGATGTTATCTTTCACAGCCTGCAAAAGAGTGGACGCAGATCTGCAAGGAATGCACAACAGAAAACATTCGCGTGTCTCACGGCACACCTCGCCAAAAATCCATTGTGGAGGTAGTATTCTTCCCTGATGGTTCTTTCTCCGGCTAAAGAGAGTTTCTTCAACTATCAAACCGGGCCCACCGATTTGACAGCACGGTCGAGATGACAAACTCTCAGAGCACAGCTCGCGCAGTCCGTTGGTCCAATGCAAAACGGCATTTTTACCTAGGCCCAATTCTTTGTGTACAGCTTCGACAGTTAGTTGTTCACGGCTCCAGAAATATATTAGATGTATAGCTTTAACTAACGGTATTCTGGAGTTGTCAAACCAAGTCTGACTTCTAACGGAAACCGTTCGACTGCATGAACGAGTCGAACATCTAAACTGACAGGTACTTTTAACAACTCTACATTTCATTGCCATTCCACATTCGAATTTTTTGGCATTTGGAAGAACATTTTTGCTTTGCAAAAAGGCTACTGAATCACATTCTGTTGTGGGTAAATCGCACAATCGAACACATTTGCATTCTCCTGCGCCATTACGATGAATATTTTCTCGTGGATGTTTTCGAGTAAACGCGTTTACTACTTACGGCTACGTTCAAATATACCCTTGTACAATATTTTACACATTAAAATTTCACTACACAAATGTCTAAACAGTCCGTAAATTATCAAATATTTCAATCATGTGATTTAAAAAAATTTTCAATAAAAATAACAACATTTCATTACTTAAATTTAACACACCCTCACACTACACCCTAAAAAGGTTTGAAATGTGCGAATAAATAATTCTGCAATGCGACAGAGTGGTCTGTCATGTGTAGTACAGCAGAATTGTTAAATTACACGTAAACACGGCTGTCAAATGTTCAGCCGCTTAAACGGCATTATGTGTTTTAGCACAAAAGTGGATGACGACAAAACAACAACCTAAATATATATAATCTATTGCTTGATTAGTATATGATATTAAGTTCCAATGTGATAGGCTATCCAGACCAACATTTTCATTCAACATATGATAGTATGGGCTTTAGAATGAAAGCTTAGTTAGATCTCTATCTTATTGATAAAATTTAAAGTGCAAATAAAGCCAAATCTGTCTCACTTTGGTGATTTTTTTCAAATATCATTTGGTATTACATTAAAATTTAAACAATAACCTGTATATTTATACTTTACGTTTGTCTTCAATATAATATTAAATCGTGCTTTCACACTTTCAACGTAAAGCTATAACAACAAATTGAAAACTAAATTAAATGGCTGAGTGCTTTCAAGATGATGTACTTCTCATATTTATAGCCAGTTATGATCATAACTGGCTATGAATATGAGATGTACATCTTCAATTTGTTGTTATAGCTTTACGTTGGAAGTGTGAAAGCACGATTTAATATTATAAAATTTAAATTAAAAAAAATTAGACAAATTAAACTTAAAGTTTTGTCTGACTAGCAATCTTCTTCAAAGTTGTAAGATATATGTAAATACATATATTCCAAACAACGGTAAACAATTTATAATATAATATAATATAATAGATGATTTCATTTTGAAAGTTGAGTTGAAAATGATTATGAATATAATCGAAAATATTTCTCTATGAGTTTTTATTTATATTATATTATAAATTGTTTACCGTTGTTTGGAATATATTTAAGTTTCGTTATTGTATTATTAATATTAGCGGGCATTTATTTTGTTTTATTATGTAAATACAAGAATATACAAATAAGTTGTTTATATAATAAATTATTTGTGTATTCAAATATATATATATTGCAATTCTGAAGAAGATTAACTGTTGGTCAATCGAAATTGTAAGATTGATTAATTTTTTATAATTTTATTAATGCATATAGAGGAATATAAGTTGATGATGCTTCATAAAGAATTTAATTAAGTGAAATAAAAATATTTCTAAAAAAATAAAAAATTGATAATAATTTACAAGGTTTTTTTTTATAGTGCTGTATGTTATTTATGTTTGTTAATCTATATTTCATTTTATTGTTAAGTGTGAACATATTCTTAGCAAACGGAAATAAATAGCATATATCAAATTTATTAAGAATTATAATATGCTAATTATGCTTGACGAATGTATTTCATGTTGTTGCAACACATTTATCCACCATATATAATAATGGAAAAAATAATTTTTGATATCAGATCTTTTTTACTAAATGTCAATACAAAAAATGTATGGCATGTATAAATTAAGAGTATCTGTTGTTTTTGTATTATGGATAATAAGACTTCTATAGTATTTTAATTCAATATTGAGTAGCGAGTGAGAATGCATTAAAATTGTTTACATATACTATTGATAGCATAGCATATTCCATGTGCATTTTAGTATCGTGGTTCCTGGACTATAGTTTAGCTATCTCTTTCGATTCTCGAATATCACATAGCCTTCAGAGCAATTAACCATTCGATTATTATTAGTATGAATATGTAATGCAATTTACATTGTTTGTTAAAATTTGTTATTAGCTGTAATTCTTTATTTATTTTTAATTTTTTTTTTTAGGCAAGTAGATGGGCTTTAATATGTAGCCTCTGTCGAGAAAGGGCAGGAGCATGTATACAATGTTCTGTAAGTATTTTGTGTATGTGAGAGTATATTCATATATATTAATTTAATAACTAAAGCTTTTATTTTTAAAATATTATTACATTTAAAACTAATCTTGTCTTTATATTGTAAAAAGTCTGTTAAATTATAATTAATATTAAATGAAATATGGAATTGCCAACAGATTTACAATATATATCTGAAACTTATGTCAATCTAACATGATTCACTTTAAAGATGTAAATCTTTTTAGATACAAAGAAAGTTGCTAATTGTAATAATTAAAAGAATTGGCTTATAATAAATATATTCTGTAATAATATCCAATAATTTAGAGAAACATGCTTTTGCTTTTAAGTTTTGTTTGCAATTGATAGTAAAATAGATTAACTGAGGATGGACGTGAAAGAAATTATTGGGTAGTGTTCTGTTCTATCGTGTCAGCCACTTAATGGCATTGATGTTAAGCGGCCAGTGATTCTATAGACCTATTGACTTTATTTTTGGAATAGGAAATAAAACTAAATTATATTACAATCAAAAATTCAAACAAAATATAAAAATATAAGCTGACTTTTTGGACAGTAATTAATCAGAGACTGGCTTTGTATGTGTGTGTTAATAAAAAATTACGTTACTTTAGTACATTAGAGACTTTTTTGGCCAATTAATCAGAGACTGGCCTTTTTGGGTAAATTATATTAAAACTTACTCAGAGAATGGCATTATTTTTTTTTTGTGTGTGTGTGTGTGTGTATATATATATATAAAAAGTTAGGTTACTTTTTTAATAACAAATAATAGTAAATATCAGAGACTTTTTTGGACAGTAATTAATCAGACTGGCTTCTTTGGGTGTGTGTGTGTGGATAGGAAAAGTTACTGTACTTTTCGAATAAAAAATGAAAGTAAATTTTACCCTTTTTCGGACAGTAATTAATCACACACTGCATTTTGGAGAAAAGGAAAATTAGATTTCAATTTGGTTAATAATTATAACAAACTATTAAAATGAAAGCCAACTCCGGTTTCTGTCAATTGCCAATTTTCAAAGTTTGAAGCAGCTATCTTACTTGTCTCAGACAATTTCTCATGTATATGTTACTTTTATTGGGATCTTCGAAATAGTGCTGTGCCGCATCCTAAAATCCAATTTCTGAGGGTTACACAGTCCTGATGGAACAGTGATGACACTGTTAAAACTGTTACAAGGTACCAGTAGGTCAGTTCACATGGAAAAAAAGACGTTGGACCTGAAAAGTTCAATTATTTAGACACGATGTAGTCAATACACCATCTCACAATACTGTAGCGAAAATAGACAACCCAGCATTACGATAAAGTGTGTAACAAAGCAACTACGGCAGCCAATGAAGGCATTTTTCTGTGCTTTTAGCATAGAAAGAAGCCACAGCGGTAGCTGGCAGCCAAGTAAACGGACTCTTTCTGTGTTTTATTGTAGAATGAAGGCTGTCAGCTTAGCTGCGGAAACTGCATATTTCTAGGAATTTAGCTAGAAATAGCGCCAGCAAACGGCTGACACAGTAGAACAGAACACTACCAATTATTGAAAGATAAATTTGTAAAAGGATGGTCTAAGATAAAACAATTAGAAAAATTATAATGGACATTTGAAGATTTAGTAATTGCAAAGTGTAATGGAATTGGAGTTTTAAAATAGCATCCAATAGTAAGTAATTTTGGGGAGAATTTTTTAAGTTCAGAGAAAAATTTCTAGTCTCAGATTTAATGAATAATGTCTCTGGACAGATGATAATTGAAATAACAATGATCATGAGATAAAAGTTTAATGAAAAAGAACCATATCACAAAATCTTTAGTTTAGAACATATATGGGAAATCATCACATAATTAATTTGCCATTTAGAATTGAAAAATCAAAGAAATGATAGATCATGTTAGGTAAATACCATTTATGTTTTGTCTGAATTTTATTAAAATGTGGATCATTGTAAGGATATGGTGAAAAGCAAAATGGTTTATCCTTAAATGAAATAACTAAGCTTCTGCTGTACATGGAACATCTTTCTGGAACCCCTTTGAAAACTATCACAAAAAACTCATAATCTCTACTTTTTTCACTTTCAATCTATATTCAATTAAATCATTCTTCCAAGAGTAACACTCCCCACCCCCATTCTTGTCATGAATGCCTTAAAAAAAACCAGAAAATCTCTCATTTTTTTCACCTTTTCATATCTCCCACTCTTCATATATTACACTTTCAAAATTAAATGTTTACTATTCTTCTCATGTTTTTCATCACATAATAAACTTCTTCTAATGTTTTTACTTTTTTTGTTCTATATATTTTTTATTCTTTTATAATTCTAAATTATTGTTTTTACTCATATTTATTTTTCATAACTACTTTTTTACCCTCTCTCTTTAACCAAAATGTTTATCCTTTTTTTTTTTCATTATCTTATTACAATGTATCTATAACATAATTTATACATATTTGTGCCTTTTTTACATATATAAATATTTAAAATAAATTCTTAATCTATTAACTTCATATTTTGCAACACTTTTCTAGGACAATTTCTTTTTTGATCTCTCCATATAATCCATTTACACCATTTTTGCTAAATTTTATTCATATATTGTAATCTTTCAAACATTTTAATTTTTTTTATTATTATTATAAAAGTTCACCTTACTTTTTTCATATTATTTTCATCCACAATTTCTCATCCTATATTTATGTACCTGTCTTCTTTTTTAATTCTGTCTAAAAATTTGATTTCTCTGGCTAATATAAATGTCTGATTTTCAGCTGTTAAAGCAAACATCATTATTCGTTTTCATATTCTATATATCTCCTGTTTGTTTTATGATGAAACATGACAAATTCTTAATTATCCCATTATACTTTTTCCTTCTTATATCAATTTTAATTCCCACTCCTTTGATAAAATTTGTTTTTTCCATTACACGCTTCACATCTTCAAAAATTTTCTTTATTCTATTTTAGAGTCATCTATTGAAAAATGATTGTAATAAATGCTGTTACATTTATAAACTCAAAGTAATTTCTAACTTATGGCTTTCATCAATGTATTCGATCCAAATACCTCAATCACAAAGACCAAAGCCAAAAACTAGTTATTGATTATTCAGGCTTTATACTAGATGGCTCTGGTGTAGAATGAAAAGAATGGTTAAAATGTAAAAATTCATATGGGTTTTTTTATACTCATTTTTTTTTCATGCTTAAATGAAATAGCGAATTTTGATCTTTCTATTAAGATATTTTCTTTTTTTTCTTTATCAAAATATATGCATAAGGCCATCTATTACATATTGTATATCTGTCTATACTGCATTTTTTTTAAAAAAGAATGTAAAAGAAACATTTAAGATTGAAATATTGTATTAGAGCAATATTAAAACTATTAAATTAAACCGTTTGGTCAGCAAGAGCTAAATTGTAGCGTGGTGGTGGCGCTTCTTGAAATTTTGTGTTGTTTTTTAAATTACATAAAAACTATGAGCATGACATCGACAGAAATTGCAGCATTCGGTACTCCTGTATTACCGTTAGAATGATATATATTGCATTGATGTCAGATAAAATTTGAATTTTTTACAGTTATCTTAAAAATTAGATGAATTTTTATTTTCTGATCAATTTACTACTTTACACGAGGCGATAAAGGCAGAAAATCTTTATCGGCCTTATAACCGTAATATAATGGGTTAAAAATACGCTGATAATTCAGTTATGAAGGCCTTCAATGCAACATAAACGTAATCGCAAAATATTGTATGTTATTACTTTTAATATTTTAAATTTTTTTAAATTATTTGATTTGTTTGCATTTGTATTGGTGTGTGTGTACTATGTAATTAATAATATATATTTATGCTCATTATACAAATATTTGAAATACAGTCACTCTTCACATAGCTGGAGTCTAATTGTAAATACTGCATATAGTATACCAGTTGTTTTGCAGAATATCGTTAAGTTGTTAATTTTTAATATGTAAAATTTTTTTAAATTATTTGTTTGCGTTTGTATTGGTATGTGTGTACTATATAATTAATAATATATAATGTATATTTATGCTCTTTATTATACAAATTTGAAATAGTCACTCTTCACATACCTGGAGTCTAATAGTATATAAATTCAAATATAACAAAAGTTGTTTGCAGAATATCGTTAAGTTATTAATTTTAATTTTTAATATTCAAAATTTTTTTTAATAATTCGGTAAATAATACATTAATTTGCTTGTGTTTGTTATAACAAGTAATGATTTACACATATAGAGCAGTGCAATGTAAATTTTAAAAACTAATAATCAAATGTACAGAAAAGTTGCAATTGATAAAGCATTCATAAAATTTACTGGGCATTGTACCATGTCAATATATAAACACTATGTGAATATATAAACACTTAAAACCAATATATAGAGATTTCAAATTGTGTTTGTGTAGTACTAGCCACAATGATTATGCATATACCACATGGAATTGTATGCAGGCAAAGAATCAAATTCTGATTTTGGCATATGTCTTGATACTCATGCTGTGGAGTCAGTAGTTTTGCCATATCTTCCTTTACATTATTTTCCAAGTCCATAACTAGCAAATGAGCTATATGCAAATAAATTATATCTATGTGGGACAATAAATATAACAAGATAACATCACTGGTGTGCATAAAGAATATAAACATCACTGATGTACACAAAAAAAATATAAAATGAGATGAAACTTATTTTATCAGTGATACAGATAGTAGCCTACAATTTCTAGTTTTAGATAGACAAGAAGCCAATTGCTATGATGACAAATGCATATCCATCTTCTGAAAATGATTTATTTTATATCTTTTATTAGAATGAATCTTTTTTTTATAGTCGCCTTTGATATTTGTCACCTTTGGGGTCCAAGATAAAAATGAATTCTTATGCGAATACTTTTGGAGATTCTGAAGCTATGGATTATCTCAGATAAGAAGTATTATGTATGATTTGAAAGATAATTTTGTGAGGAATACAAAGAAATTGTCAATGAAGATGTAATTTAAACTTAATTAATGATTAATTAGAAATTATGAACAAACAATAAAGTAATAATTATGTCGGATGTTGAAATTTTTTTTTTTTTTTCTTATTTTTTTAAATGGTAATCACTATTTGTCTTAGCCTTATTGTTTTCCTTAGTTTTTCTAGCTTCTATCAATGTAAAGTTTTTTGTTCTAACATTATTAAAACTGAAAGTTGTGTTTCAAGTCAGATTTTTAAAAATTCAATATGGCGGTTGCGCCGGTCAACAAGTTAATATGATCATCATATTTTTATTCCAGATCAATTTTGTACTTAGTTTGCTTTAGAACTTCATCTTGAAAACAATAAACCAAATTGATCGTCTAGCCTTTTTTTTTACAAGTTTGATGTTCTTTGCTCTTTAGCACAATGTCAGAATGCCAAATTTGAACTGATTATTCTGGAAGGATTTGTGAGAAAGGTAAAAAGTTAAAATAGATTACATTGAATACTAATTTGAACAACTTGAGGAGTCTTAATGTAAGATCTGTGAAAGGTTCTTTTATTGAACAGTAGTAACAATCATGCCAAAAGAAATTTTATTAATGAAGCTGGTATGCAGAAAATCCTATGTTTTTCAAGAAAAGTTGTCAAAATTCATTAACGATCATATTTGAAGTTTTTTAAGCATATTAAACATTTATTATTATCAAAATAAAATAGTCAAATATGTTTAAAAATACATATATACAAGCAACAAAGATTACAAATGATAAAATTATTATATAAAAGCCTTTTTCGGCAAATTATGTTTTTTTGCCCTTTTCAATATGTCTCCACGATTTAAAGCACAACAGCGACATCTATATCTGTTGATATAGATGTCGCTGTATGTGCTTTAAATCATGGAGACATATTGAAAAGGGCAAAAAAACATAATTTGCCGAAAAAGGCTTTTATATAATAATTTTATAATTTGTAATCTTTGTTGCTTGTATATATGTATTTTTAAACATATTTGATTATTGTATACTTGAAGTGCAACATAAAAAAAGAATTGGTTTTACTTCTGATTCTTTTTCTGTGTTATCAAAATATAATTGCCGTAACATAAAAAAAATACTTTAATTAATAATGTAGCCTAAAAGCAAGAAGTTTAAGTTATTCCTCTGTAAGTTAATCTTCATAAAGAATTGTTGCCATTGTTAAAAAAAGAAAAGAAAGGAAAATTTTCGAAAGCAGTGATAAGAATGAAAATTTAATATCTATCGGCATTATATTGTTAAGAAATCTTTAAAATCTATCATAAAGAATAATAATTGCAATGATAGCATTGTCTGAAGCATTGTTTCTGTTAAATAATTGCCTTAAAAAATGATGTTAAAATACAAATTGAAATAAGTGAGAATTTGTAAGATTCATTTGAGCATTGAAGATGCCCAACTGCTGATAGTAGTAGTAAATAATAATAATCGAATATTTTTCATTCAGGAATTCGTAAGATGTTCAAGAACCAGAAATAACAATTGAATTGTGATCCATGGATTTTTATTTAAATCTTTGAGTCTACCATTATGCTAAATTACTGAAAATATAGTAATAGTAAAAGTTAAATATCAAAAAAAAAAAAAAACAAATATCTTTGCTTACTGATGTTACAAACTGAACAACTAATATTATGAAAACTTTCATTTTACAAAATCTAAAACAGCAGTTTTTTAGTTTGAATGTTTTATATACATCTGGGTCTCGTTTTATGCGGTAGATATGTTCCACAGAAAACCCGCATTAAAAAAAATCGCACAAAAATAGACTTAACTTACCTTGAAAAATGGGGGATAGGATCTGTATTTTTCAGAATTTGCATTAAAAAAATAAGCAAATAAAGTATGACTAATAAAAAATTTCAAATATTTGAAAAAAATTAATACAAGACAAACTTTTTTTATTATCTACAGTATTTAATTTTACATTTTTCATACATATTTTAATCATTACCGCTAACGTTCGTTTGTAAACTGGTAAGAAATGTGATGTGATGTATTGTGGCTTCTCCTTAAACGAAGTCAAGAATCTCTCAGCAATTATGCCCAGAAAAACCTGTTGGCCACTTTATTTTTATTCGTGATGTGATATACAACTAGCGCCACTTTTAGTCTTGTGCTGTGTTAATGGTTTTCTGTTTCTATATTAAAAAAATGACATCGCAATCAAAACAAAAAGATTATACATTTTCATTAGAAAGATTATTTTCAGTTTATAAAATATTCAATTTTTATTTTAAAAATCTAAAAGATTATTTATTTCTGTTATATATAACAAAATACGTTTTAAAAGTTTAAATTTTTTGAATATTTATTGCGATATTTTTATATGTAAGTATAAATCTATTATTATTATTTACTCATTAGTATAAATAGGTTATTTACATAAAAGCTAAAATTCTAAATACAGCTTCAGGTCATATTCACGTTAGCTGCTAATATAACGTTATATTTCTGGAAAAAAAAAAGTATTTCAAGTCAAAATAAGTTATTATTAATAATTTAAATTTCTTGATATCTAATAAATATAGTGAAATATGAAAGATATTAAGAAGAAACATGAATCGCATAACTTCAAAATCGCATTAAAATAATCCGCCCAGGTGTACATAGTAAATGAAAACTTATTTTTATTAATAGTTTTAAGATGGCATCATAGAAACATTAATAAAAGAGGGGTTAAATGCTGTTTTTTTACATAACTATTGTGATTAAAATAAGTGTCTAATTCGTTCATCTATAGAAATATATTCTTAATGATTCAAATCTTGCTTACAAAAAAGTGATACATATTTCATGTGATATGATCTATTATGTAAAACTTCATTGAATATTGCAAAGATATTGAAATTGGTCAAAAATTAAGATGGGAGATTTTGAAAACTAAAAACTTTGTATTTATCTTAAAGTTTGAACGAAAGTAGTTATGTATTTTATATTTTTTTAATAGATTGTACATTTTTGTAATGTACATCTAAGTAAACATCCTGCTTATTGTAAATGGTACCAACCGTGTCACTTAACTGCTGGACAGGCTAGCAATTTTTTTTTTTCTACATATGTAGTAGACAGAGGGAAAGTAGATGGGTAAATACCATTGTTTTAAATCTAATAGCAGATGACCATAAAAATATTAATAAATTTGAGGGTTTATTTAGAATAATGACTAAATAATATATATTAAGGCTATAACCTTAAGACTATATGACAGTAGCACAAGATTAACAACTTTGTAGAGGTCTTTAACGTCGCATCTAGGCACATAGTCTTAAGGTTATAGCCTTAATATATATTACTTATGTAATGAGTATGTGCTTAACAAATTAATAATGACTAAAGTAAAACAACATATTTTACAATTAGAGGAATCAAAAATCTTCCAAATGAATTGATTACGAATATGAAAATTTTTAAATTCTATAATTACTCCTTTTCAATACAAAAAAGTACTTCTTGACATATAAGTGATTATTTGTATATTCGTAGTGGGATGTTTAATTGTAATGATGCTTCTTTATTTAAAATATATTTACTTATTATTATCTACTAAGTATTGAGTATTCTCAAATAATATAAAGAGATATCTTCATTCTCCATGATTGATTGGTTCTAGAAAAATAGCAGGACGATCTAATGATTGACAATTTTTATAAGGACAATGATAATAGTTAATCAGTACTAAAATGCAATAAATATTTATTTTTATATATCAGTAATGTTTAAACATTATTGTAGCACTATATAATATATAAATTTAAATGAAAGATATGATTAAATAAGAAAAAATTTAGTTGGTTTTATGTGAAATAAATAATTATAAGTTTTTAATTAATCTTTCTGTTGATTCCTTGCTCCCCATTAGTAGTGGATGAAGGGCTTAATTTTTCAATTTTTAGTGTCCTTTTTTTCCCAGTTAAAAAATAATAATTTTAGTTATAGTTTTCATATTTTGTTAATAGAGATACTAAAATTAATTAAAATTCTAGATTTCCTGCTTTTATAATGTAATTTAAGACTTGGGAAAATTTGGGGGGAAATTTTTTTATTGAATGGTTTCAATTTAGACTTTTATATATATTATGCACATATTATATAAAGCCTATTCATTCTACATTATTTGATATTATATTATACATTTTTTTTTTATTTCTTATGTTATAAATTTTTTTATTATTTTAACTTCAATATCTTGACACTTTTTAGCTTACAATTTTACAAATTTATACATTGAAATATGAAATGATACATTTTAGAAATTATAATACTATATTGCAGATTTTAAATATATATTGCAAAAAGTTTTTAATTAATATTTTTATGCCTATATAATTAGTTTTTTCTTATAATACAATGAAAGTAAATATATATTATGTATAAATTTTAAACACTTTTATTTAACTTAGAAATTCTGTTCGTTTGATTATTTGTTTGGATAAAATCTTTGAAATCAATTTTTAACATACTTTTATCAAATGGATTTTTTTTAAATTTTGTACATGTGTTAGATGTCACTGACTATGCAATATTTCAGGGTTGTGTGGACATTTTTCCAGTTCAGTAAGTTTTCTGTGATGTTTAATAAATGGTGGTATATTTTTTAAAAATAATACTTTTATAGAATTTTGTGACTTATTCATTGAAAAGTATTTACAGTTAATTAAAAGAAAAAAATCTAAAGATGAAATCGTAATTTTTCTAGATTGTTGAACTGAAACTTGCTTTTATAAGATGTGCTATCTTTATAATGATAAAAATCTTGTAAATGATTTTTATTGCAGATGAATTTCATTTCAAATATTGGAAATATGATATTATTCACATTCTCAGGTTTTTAATTTGAATATGAAAAATTACAAAAAGTGTGTTGCAAAATATCCAAAGATTAAAAAATAATATTGCAAAAAGTTTTTTTTTTTAAAAAAAAAAAAAACCATTTAATTTGAAGAGTAATGCACTAAAAACCAAAAAAAAATTCTACCTTCAGCCACAACTGAGTTATTTTTTATTTC
Source organism: Epiperipatus broadwayi (assembly GCA_028023455.1). NCBI lineage: Eukaryota > Metazoa > Onychophora > Udeonychophora > Euonychophora > Peripatidae > Epiperipatus > Epiperipatus broadwayi. Next base: position 798,948 of record JAQFVV010006238.1, read on the forward strand.
AAGTTAAATATAACACTCCAAATTGTAGTTTGGGTTTTTAAAATATTATATATATTTATTTTATATATTTTAAAAATTACAGATATTTTTTTTTTTTTTTGATTCTGATAATTTATTTTTAACTAGATTTTCAATATTGTTACATAGATATATTCATATACATTTTTGATATATATATTATACATATAATTAGAATTTGTAATTTATATTTAAAAAATTTCAATTTTCTGCTTTATAAACATTAGATTACACAGGCATTTTTTTTTTTTTTTCATTATTTAAAATATCATTTATTATCAATTAATGTATTAATGACTATCACTGATAAGAGCATGTCTGGAATGAGTTTTGGTTGTTCTGATTTACAATGTAAATCAATTTTGACCTTGATGGACAGTGTAAGTGATGAAATTTCCAAGTGTGGATGAGGAAAAGGAGAATGTTGAGTATAATGCTAGATTTTTGTATCAGATATGCAAAATATTACACTACCATTTCCACTATTCCTTTTAACTGAGAGATCAGTTATTGTCAATATAGACAGTTGATAGAGCAATGAAATAATTGATTTGAGCTTTGATGATACTTTATTACAAAAAGTTATTGTAGAAACAAATAACTATGCACATCAGTTTCTCCAAATTTGGATAAGTAAAATAAAAACTGGATAAAATTGGAAACTCATGTTTGTAAATGAGTTGGAGCTGCTTTTCATGATAACGATGTTGCAAGAGATTATCAAAATGCCATTCCACTATAGGGGCTAATCAAAAACGAAAATTCTCTCATACTTTTTTGTAACTGATGATAGATACCAAATATGCTTTACTCAAATTTTATGAAATTATGGAGCATTTGAGAGAATGCTTTAATTTTTTTAAATTTCCACTCGCACTCTTTGTTTGGGTCAAGGTCTAATTTTCTCCTAAGAGTTTCATGGCTAGAAAATGTATATTGTTAAGAAGAGGTTTCATTCTAAGAAAAATAAAAAGCTATTTTCTTATTTCTATACTAAAGTAAAATAATTCTTGATTTTAAAAAAAAAAAAACTTTCTAGCAGTCACACTCAAACCTGAATGTCTAAAAAGTTTGGGGGGGGGGGGTAACATTTGTGAATTCCTCTCCTTCATTTATATTCCATTTACACAACAAAAGACAATTAATTGTCTAGTTCACCACTCTTCAAAAATTTTGCTGTTGTCAATTTTACTTTTTTTATAAGCACATAGTAAATCTTTGTAAGTAATATTTTCAGTTATTTTTATAAATTAAAAATGATCCTTGTTTTATTATTATTATTTGAATATGTTGACAAAAACTCTTTAGCAATCTTTTAAGTTTTTAAACTAATGAGAAAAGAAAAAAAAAATTTATTTCATGATCCATGATAACTATGGCAGTCAAATGTTTATTTTACATGAATAAATTTCTGTAGGATTTTTATTTGCATTATACTTTTTATTTGAAATTTTAAGTTACTCTTTGATTCTTTTTCCACAAATTTCAATGTAGGCTCTCTTGTATGATATTGTATTTCAAATGATGAAAGGTAATATCTAAATTCTGATTACTTTTTGATAACTTAATTTAAAATTTAAATTATAAATATAGCCTTTTGGTTTAACGTTAGAAATGTAATATCTTATTGTTATTATAGAAAATACAATAACTAGATTAGGTATATTGCAAAAAAAAAAATTTTTTTTTTTTTAAAGTATCACCAATGTTTCAGCTGTCAAACCTCAATTCCTCTGAAAGAAAATAAAATATACTAATTCAAAAATACATGCATATGATATCACCAACAAATAAACTATATTTTGCAAAAAGTTGTAATTTTTTTTTTTTAACAAAATATATATATATATATATATAGTTTCCCTTGACAATATATAATTATTCTCAAACTGGCTGTAATTAAGTCCTTTCATGATAAAGAATATATAATTAAAAACAAAATATTAAATTTAAATACAAGAAAAAAAATCTTAAGCTAATACAATTTTTTTTAAGAATAGGTTTAAATTTAATTATATATATAAAATGTATTTTTAATCCATCTTTTATTATATGTTTTTACATTCTCGAATCTTTCTAATCTTATAATTAATGTCTTATTATTTTAAGAATGTAAATGAATAACAGAATGCTTATTATATTCATGTTTTTTCAGTCTTCTATATTTTTAATTGTGCCAGTTTTTTTTATCATTTTTATAATTAACATATAAAATTATATATATTATTATCAATTTTTATTTAACTATTGCCAATAAGTGAATTACCTGGGGTTTTTTTTTTAATAATTTAAATTTATTTTAATATCAAGCTTATATTTTTTTATCAGTGTATCTTAATATTTTTCAAATTTTATACATATTTTGCAGCCAGTAATAAATGAGTATGGCCCTTTCATCTTCAATGAAAAAAAAAGAGGAAAAAAAACTGCTCTAGAAATAAGTTTTGCAATGACTATCCAAACCAATCTGTAAACCACAAATACTTTCACATATAGAACATGCTGGTCTATTTTTCTGTTTATTTGATATTTTGCAATGTTGTCTTAATTTTTTCAGAAAACTTTTTCTGCAATTCTTCAACACTATATGTAATTGTAGCTCTCTAACATATTCTATTCCCTGTCATATTTTCCCAATGGAAATAATCAATATTGCACTTCTTTAGAGTGTTCTGTGAGATAATCTTATAATGTAGACAGGTTCTATCTCATTTACGAAAACCATATTCAAATTCACCATAAAACTCGTTAGGAAATCTTGTATTCTTTATTCATTTCATTTATCCAATTGAACGGTATGATTTTAATTAATGGAATCTAAAGTATCACATGTATATATAAATATTGCTTGATTATTTATGATCTTGCTATTATATTTGTAAAATTTTAGGAAGCATCCTTAAATGAAACTTTACTAATCTTTCTTATTGTGTCAATAGGGTGTTAAACTCATTTTCATTTTTCTGTAATATTAATTTGTTAAAAGTAATAGGAATACATTGGAGTTTGTTGTCCCTCAATATCTAAGTCCATCTTTCTACTTATAAAACTATCAAGATATTTAAACTGGTTTACATTTTCAAATTGATAAGCACTCAAACTAAAGTTACTACGAATTTTTTTTTCATCATTGACTGATAAAGAATTTGAGTTTATTTGATCATTAATTATTAAGCCTGAGTTTTTTAAGTTTTGCATTCAGAACATTAAGTATATATTGTAAATCATTTTTTGAAATAGTCAAAAATAGCATAATCATCTGCTTACGATAAATCCAAAAATAGGTTCTTGTTTTTGCTTTTAATCCATTCAGATTAAAAATTCCATCAAACATATATTGCATCTTGATCCCCATTCTTATTAAGCTGTCTATAAACAGTTTCAATGGCAAGTGTTATAAAAATTAAAAACAATAATTAAGCATAAATTCTTTTTTATTCCCGGTATTCATTTCAAATGTCTCAGAGTTTTCACATGCAGTAATAATGCTTCCTCTAGTTCTTGTCATATGAAAGCTTCATAATATGAATAAATTTTGGTGGACAACCAACAAATTTTAAAATTTCCAGAAACCAGTCTGATTAATTGAATCATCTTTTTGTTTAAATCAATAAAAGCAATATAAAGCACTCTTTTGTTCTGATCATTTTCTTTCATTTGCCTGGCAATAAAACCATATTTATGGTGTTCTTTAATTCTCTAAAACTACATTGAGTCTCTAGAAACTATTCATCTATGACTGGAAGTATCCTATTCAACAAAATCCTTGAAAATATCTTTATTGTAGTAGATAATAATGATAATCAATGCTAATTATTGCAATCTTATCTATTCTTTTTATTTTGAAAATTGGAACAAAGGAAGCATCCTTAGAGTCAGACAACACAACTTTATACATCCATATGTTCCTAAAAAAATTCCAATTTTTTTTAAAACTATTATATCTGATATATCTCCATTATATTTTAAATTTCCTTTAGGTATTATATCAGGACTTACAATCTTTTCATTTTTAAGATTATAAAGAACTGTTTTGACTTCACTAAGTTGAATATCTTTGTCAAATCTAAATGAGTAGAAAAGTTGTCATCTCAATTCTTGTATTATTCAAAAGATTAAAATACTCCTTTCCCTGTTAGGAAATATCATTGTCATCATGTAGGATAATACCATTGATGGATTTAATAAATTGTCATAACTATTTCTCAGATTCCATATTTGCTTTCAATATATCAAAAAAAAAAAAATCTACATTGACCATGATTAGTGAATATTTATCTTTGCAGTTTTAATCCACCAATATTTTCAAGCCTTTTTGTCAGTCATTGAAGTCCTGTTTTCAAATCTCTATATTTCTTATTTTATTATAAATATTTCTATTAATCATAAAAATTATTATAAATCGTTTTTATGATTTCTTTTTTTTATTATTATTTTACTAATGTTTGTAAGAATAATCATTAACATATACCTCATTTTTATGATTTCAATTTCTTTTAAATTAACCTATTTGTTGAACATATTTTGTTAATTTCTTTAATTATTCAATTTGCAATTATATCTTTAAAAGACTTCTTATGCCTCAGTAATTTGATAATTCTGAAAGTCCACATTAGCAATTTTAGTCTGCTTTTGAAACTTAGCATGAATATTAGTTGTTTTAAAAGTACTAACATAATATTTATTTGCATTAGATTGATTTATTTAATTTTAATGCCTATTAATTAAAATTCAATAAATGTTTGTATATAACCTAAATGAGGTAAATAAATTTGTTTAATTCTAAACAAATGCTTACAAGTTGAATTAATATATATAAGACTTAATGGAATAGGGATTAGCATGACCACTTGACTTGCTTGTCATGTTTCTGCCCAGTGTTTGGAAATTTTTTTTTTTCCAAGTAGCCAACTAAAATTGGAAATAATTTAGCTATTCTTACATAAAGCAGCAATTCAAGGAAAAGCATTAAAATTTTCATCACTGGCATTTGGCTGTCTGATAATATGGTATTATTATCTCCGTCACTGTTCAGCTATTAGAAACAATCTTTGTCTATATGAGCTTTTTAAAAATGTGGATTTTTTGGTCTTTTATTTTATTAATCTTTAGATGAAAAATTTTTTAAAAACATTATTAATTTTAGTTTTTGAATTATATATCACAATTAGTATTGATTATCAAAATTCATTGTGTTGTGCTAATTCAAGATTTAAATTATATTTTGTATTTTAATATTCTCAATAGTCAAATATGTTTAAATATATTCTCAATATGTAATGTTCTAAATCAAAGCTAATTTTCTTATTACTCTTTTTTTATCCTCAGGTAAAATCTTGCAAGATTGCATACCATGTGACATGTGCCTTTCAACATGGTTTAGAAATGAAGGCTATTTTAGATGATCAAGATTCGGAAGATGGAGTTAAACTTCGGGTATGTTAGCAAACTTTTTTTCCCGAAAACATATTTATTTTTAAAATCATTAAATATATCCAAAGATATAAAGACATGTCTCGCTATTTTTTTAACCGAAATTTTCATTTTTTAATATGATTTCTTCTACTTTTTCTATTTCAAGAGTATTTCAGACTTAATTTTTATAATTACTTTTTTCTTAAATAAATGTTTTTTCTAAATATAGTTTGGTGAATTACGAGTTTCAAAAATTTATAAAAAAAAATTTTTTTTTTTTTTTTTTTAATAAAAGTTTTGCAATAAAAGTTAATATTTATATTTAGTTTTTCATCAAGATTGCTATAAATTCTTAATAGTAAGTTCATATTTAACCTTTTTTTTTCACCTTTGGATGATTCATTGATTGATGTATACAGAAGATATATAAAGTAGTAGTTTCTTATTGTTTTTTTGTTTTTTTTTTTCATTGCTAATATTATTCATTAATAATGGCATTGCTTCTTTTAGTTTTTAAAATCATATAATCTATATATGTGAATGCATAATCATTTTATTGGAGCATGTAAGCATTTTTAAACTTCAATTATGCTTAAATTTGGTTATTTAATATTCGTTGCATAATCTATAGAGCTGATAAATAATTTAATATTTTTGGGATTTACAAAATTAAAATTACAACTTACTCAAATTTTTTTTATCTTTCATTGTTTTTGTACTTGCTGCTTTGTATTTTAATTTTATTTATGTAAAAGATGAATTGTATATATATGATTAGTCATATAAATTTTTGAATTGAAAGAGTTGGAACTTGCATTACATGAGTTAAATCCCCCTCTTTCCAGAAAACTTAGTGAATCCAAATATAAGATGTTATATATAAAAAAAACAATTTTTGAATTGTAAAGTATGACAATTCATGGTCTTACTGTTAGTTTCAGAAAAGTTGCCTTCATCAATTGCATTATACCATTAATATCACTTACTATATAACAATCAGAAAGGCTTTATTTTCTTTATTTGAAAGTGCACATTTCACAATCTGCATTCTGACAAAAGTAATGATCTTGCTACTTCAATCCATTCTTTAAACGGAGAAAATAAATGATAGGATCAGTAAATCATTAAAAATTTCAGATAAAGATAATTCAAATACATGTAAAGTGCATAACTCTGATATTATGATCCATAACACTTCACACCTGTTCTTTGCAAAATATGTTGTGTGAACATATATATATATTGTAACCATATGTTTTGGCTTATGGTAGTAAATTTTATTCAAGGGTCCAGTGTGTAAAATTTTAAATTGTAATAATTTATAAATTATTGAAAAGTAGTGTATAAATATTAGTTATATATATTAAAATGCTTATTGGATTATATATTTTCCAATTAAACCAAAAGCACTCATAAATATCTTAAAACTGATGATGATTTGGACTGATAGTGCACTGGAAAGTCTGATGGAATAGATATTTATCTCATAAATATTTTATCACAATTTCCAGAGGTAGCTAGTTAAATAATATTTTAATAGTGTAAAACTAGTTTGAGAATAAGAAAGTATTTAAAACTTACTATTATTAAACAACAATTAAAAATAAACAACCAAAATCAACTTATAATTCTTCTAAATTTTATTTACAAACGATCGTTAAATACATTGTATCTTAAGTTAAATTAATATATATCAGTCTAGATTTTCCTCACTAGAGGGATTAAAAATATTAATTTATGTACATTTACTATGATTGGATTATTTAGAACCAATCACAACTTGTAAGACAAATAATAAAGGCTAGAACAAATTTGGAAGCTGTGGAGATTACTTAAGAAAAAAATTGGAATAAGACGCAATTTTTCACTCAAAAAAAAAAGTAGTCAAAGTAGTAATCTGGAAAGAATAATTTCAAAATTATTTTGAAAAAAATTTTGAGATTAAATGAAATCAAATATGTCAGAGTAGAAAGCTAATAACTCTGTGTCATCTCACACTACTTTCACCGACCATATAATTTTGGATTTCTACACACGGAAGAAATTATAATGACCCCCATGATTAATATTATTGGAAGGAATATTTGCCTAAATATGGACCACTTAGAGGAAATGACCAGAACAGAAAAAGTAAGAAATTATTGTTGTTGTATTTATCTTAATAAATGGTTAAAACTAAAAACATTAGAATTATTGAGTTACAAGAGGAAAAGGATTAAAGTAAATTTGATTTTCGCGCTAATCTGAAAAACACATTTGTTGTTTAAACTATCTTCTCCGTTAAAATAATTCAAAATTCTTTTGATGGAAATTTTAAAAGAAATATTAAATAAATTAAACATTCATTTTTAAATCCTATAAAATAATTTGTTCTAAAAGAAAGTAAATGCCTGAATTATTTCGTATTGTTATTAGGAAGAGATATCGTCTGCTTCAATTTCACCAGGAATGGCTTAGTTGTTTAAAATAGAAAATGATAAATTATTAATGTCAAGTATAGTTTATTGGCAATTCTTGAATAGTAAATTAACTCTGCTAACATTATTAAATATGTATTGTATAATGGAAGTAAATAAATAAGTATTTATCTAATTTTCTTGATTGAGTAAATGTAAAATAATGATATTCTCAGCTGCTCTAAAATTATTTAAAATTATAACCGGGGATCTTCGCATAGATAGAAAAGCAGGATAAACCAACAAATAATTTTCAGTCTGTTCAATGGTCTGACTTTCAAATTGCTAAATATTATAACACTGGAATAATATCAAATATACCAATCCATCCAGGATTTTTTTTAAAAAAAAAAAAATGCGTTTATAAATCTTGATAAACCTCGTTTAATAGAATTGCCTTTGAAAATATTTTGGATATTGCCTCATTATGTTCACATTATTATTATTATGCAAACTAATAAAAGATTTTCGTGCCTTTAAAAGTGTTTTAAATGGTGTCTGCATACGCTATCATTAAACAGGAGACTTATTTTAGTGGTGTTGCCTTTGAAAATGTTTCAAATATTGCCTCGTTGTGTTTACATCAGTACGGAAATTAATAGATTTTTATGCCTTTAAAAAAATGCGTAAATATTGTCTGAACACGTTATTACGAAACAAGATATTCAACATCGATATTTACTTAGGAATTTGGCTTATCATATCCGTCTTCTCGATATTTTTGCTCATAAGATCGGATCAAATTGGAACAATTACAATAAAATTTAAGGAAAAAAAAAACCGTTTGTTCATCGTTGTGATTGACATATATAATATTGTAATATTTTTTTTTCTTACTCATGTGTTATTCAAGGATTAGTATTTTTATATATATATTATATGTTATATATTTTGAAAACTATAAAATGTACTTAGTAAGGGTATAAAGATGCATAAAAAAGAAGAAGATACATTTATCACATGTATTTTATGTTATCATATCAAGGGAAATATAGTGGTAAACATTGTTTATCGGAAAAAGAAGTGAGAAATATTTATCTCCCATTCTATTAAAATAAATGTCAATATTATATTGAAAGGGAATAAACAAATCCGAACTTGTTAAAATTATATACCTCATGACACAATTGTTCTATTATAAGCAATAATTTTAATAAACCTTTTTCATTTCTTAATATTCCTATTAATTAAAATGTCCATTTTAGATATCAAATGTAAGTTGATCTATCATTGCATGTACATGACTTGCTATGACAAGGTGTAATAATTATTTTAAAATAATTAAAGGTTATTTTATTTAGATATTGGTGGTTTGTTTATCAAACATTAACAGTTTATGCATTGTAAAATGGAATATTTAGGTTTCCACTTTTATTATTATTGTCATTTTACCTTGCTATTGCATTAATTAGAATTTGTACCAGCTGTTAGCTGAAGAGTTATGCTAAATATAAGAGCATCAAATATAAATAATATTAGTATTGTACATGGGATGATGGAGAATTCCCCATTACTGATTAAGTGAAAGGATGATATTGTGAGGCTAGTTAAGAGTTAGTGCTTAGAGCATAATTAATTCCCAAGAGAGGATACTCCCATGGTCTGAATTCTATCTTACGTGTCGAGGCACTGCCCGCACTTGTATACCAATGAAGGTATGAGAATCAGCCATTTTTAGTATACAACTTTCATGTTGTTTTTAGTATACAACTTTCATGTTGTTTTTAGTATACAACTTTCATGTTGTTTTTTTGTATACAACTTTCATGTTGTTTTTTGTATACAACTTTCATGTCGTTTTCCTATGCAACTTCCATGTGTTTTGTAGAGCCTCCTTTATTGTTAGATCCTTCACGAAAATTAGTTTTCCACCGTGTATGGTGAAGATTTGTATTCATAATCCAATGGCAAGGATAAAATAAGTTAGATTATGGGATCCTAGTATATCCATAGTGTTTGTTTAATTGGGATAGTGTCTTGATGATGATGTGTAATCATCATCAGTTGATGGAAAGACCAACCAAATTTATTAGTGTATAGAACTTCTACATAATATAGGAAGGGGTATACATGAACAAGGTCTTTATCAAGTGGCTATTCACCAATGAATCGATAAGATCATTTAATTATTAAATGATTAAATTGGATATAGGCAATATTTTTGTGTCATATATGTATTTAACTTATGATGTATGTCTCACATCAGTATAATAAATCTTTTATAATAGATAATGATAAATTGTTAGTAGTATTGCATATGGTACTTGCCCTTACCATATTGTAATAAATTAAAGAGATCTATTGGAGATACTAAATGAAAACTCCATTAAGAAATTTAAAAGATTGCTTTTCTCAAAAAGTTATGGATATTTGATTTTGTAAGTTAAATAGTAAGATAATGCCCATATAGTAACTATCTTACTCTATAAGATAGAGTAAGATTTATAAAAAAATATAGCTCACAATAATAGGGATACAAGATATATCACTATTAATTTGACACTATACGTGTAGAGTTGGGGGGATATCAAGTGATTCCTATTCCTGATTATAGGAATTAATAAAGAATCTTGTTTCATGTAAGGTATCTAATTAAAATGAATATTGTAAATAAAATTTATTGTATTAAACATTTACTTAGTCATCAGTAGTCTTATTGCTAATTAACATACACACACATTATTATTGTTATTGCTATCGACATATCCAATGATTATATGAAAATCATCATCAATCAATAGTGTATAAATTATGATAGGTTGGCATATCAGAGTAATTTTTACTAAGCCCTGTCATTTATGAGTATATCTAGGGCTTCATTACTTAATAAATAAAATATTGTTAACCTAAAGGATATAGTATTCTAGGTGATGTACTAAAAGATTAAACATTTAATATTGGTTTAATCATTTTATTTAAACCTGCGGATTTATCATTCACTGATCTTGATCACCTTGTTATTACTTATTTAAGAGAAAGAAGTCAGTAAGTCTTTGTTTAGGTAGTGAAAATTATTCATACGAATGGAAGCTTAAAGTTTATATTGGTTTTGAAGTTTCTTTAGAACTACTAAGTGTTTATTAATTCAATTTTATATCGAGAATCGTTTTGTGCATTATAGTTGGGTAGTGGCAAAATCCCTCTTACTGACCCAAGTATATGTTGTATAATAAACTTTAAGTAATATGAACCCTGAGAAGAATAAATTATATTAATTTGTAGTGTAGAATCTAAAGTTTATAATAGATTTTAAATTTAGTTGGTTATTATAGTTGGATTGGATTTAGGAACATTCACTGGTTTGTAAAAGTCAATTAAATATTAAAATATTAATTGCTTCTTTATCTGAAACATATATAGTTTGATTTGACTTTATAGTGAATATTCTGGTTTTGCTGAGCTTGAAATCCGTATTTGATTTAGTTGTTTCCTTATCATTTAATTTAATATCAAAATTAGATTTCTGGAATTCATCTTTCATCATCATCATTTTCTCATCTGTCATTCTCATTTGCCTTTACTCTCCTTTCATCCTAATTCTTTATCCTAATTAACTCACTATTCATTAGCTCTTATTTCATTATCATCTTGATCATCCATTAACTCTTATTCTATCATCATCTTAATCATTCATTATTCTAATACATATTCATTCCTTTTCTATTCATTATCAGACTTATTTCATTTTATTATTTAATTTCTATTTATTTTCATTATCCATTACATTATCTACATCTTAACTTACTTAGTGCTTAATTTGTATTTTAATTTCATATTCATTTCTTTGATCTAATCATTAGTTAGTTATTATTTTGAAAAGATTAAGTTCATTTTACAATCTTTGTTTGGTTGCATATTTATGGATTTTGGGGTTGGTTTGACCAAAAGTTATTACTCACCTTGTGATCTTCTCTAAGTATAGTTTCATGTGAGCTTAGCCAATAAGGAAATCTTCTCTTTGGTTTAACACTTATAATTTTATAGGTGTGTATTCCAGATTCGCTTAGATTGGGTGTTGAAGCAGAGAGAAAAAAAGATTAGAAGAAGATATACTTTATAGTTGTAATAGACAAAGATTACATTGGAATTAAACGCCTAAAACGTGCGGTTTACGACGGGGAAGTCACGTTGCAATCTTTAGTGTCTATATGAGTATTTTAGACCATTAATAAAGGTGGGAGGTATTCCATCTTTAATGTTAAAAGGAGATTGCCTAAGTGTTGACTGATTTTAATGATTATTTACAAACCCAGTCAGTCTTGAGCATTAATACTCTTAGTATTTAAGTAATACTTGGATGCAATTTATAATTGCAGTTTGTAATGTTATAATTGGTTGTTTATTAGTCTACATTCGGAATAGGTTATATTTATCTATTTAAAGAGGTTTATTTAAACTTTTTTTATCAATAATTTCCATCTCTGTGGTCAAGTTGCAATATTTAGTGTCTGTATAAGTATTTTAGACCATTAATAAAGGTGGGAAAGGTTCCATTTTTATTGTTAAAAGGAGATTGCCTTGACAACAGTTTGAAATTGTTGACTGTTATTGATATTAGGATTGTCTAAGTATTGATTGGTTTTTAATGATATATATATATGTGTGCGTATGTGTACAATTTTAATATCACATTAATTACATATTAACATTTTTTTTAAAAAAAATATGTTAATTTATAAGTAGTTATATATTTGCAGATCTATATTTTCATTCATAATAATTTTAATTTTATAAATAACAAAACAAAGTGAAATGATTTTTAAAAGTTATAGTTCAAGCTTATATATATATATCTTTAAAAAATGTAAGATATTCTTGTGGGAAAAAAAAATGTTGGTTAAAAGTATCCTCTTCAAACATTTTTCATTTCATTACTATATGGAGAGTTTTGCTTTGTTTTGAATTGTTCATTTCAAAGAATGATCATCTAAGGTATATGTGATATCTGTTATTGTATTGTGCATATATATTTGATATGATGTAGCATAATTATTTTTTAAAAGCTTTACAAGACTCTGCAAAGTTTGATATAATTTTGAGGTCTCTATTTTCTCCTTTTTTTTTTTTATTTAAAATAATAAGAATATTATATGAAACTGAGATATAAGAGAACAGCCAATAAGTGTTGCTAATCATCCTTGATATGAAGTCTTATCTCGATAACAGTATTTCCAATCTTTGACTGCACGAAGATTACATCATTTCAATTTTTCTTTAAAAAAACTACCCTTGTAGAAAAATGTTGCATCATGATTATGATTTGTCAACAGTTTATCAAATAAAATGATAGGTTGCAGAACAATTGATTGGGATGGAGGGTTATATGGTGCTTATTCTGGGACCAAAGAAAGGTAATTGAAATAAAAATAAAATATGCAGAAGCAAATGTATATATATAGTCTGATTGATTATATATATTACACTAGGCATAAAAGTATTAAAAAACATGTTCTTGGGGGTTTTTTTCAGTCGTATTGTCAAAAGCACAGTAAGAAAAATGCTGGGACATTACCAGACTCTGAAACAGAGATAGTAAAAATTACTTCTAAGAAGGAAATGACCTCAGAAGAACGAGCTAGCCAAAGGGAGACTAGGTAATTTGAAAAAAATTTTTAATAGTAATTGATTACAATGAGCATAAAAAATAATGTATGATTGTAATGGGTTTTTTTTTTTTATAGACTTCAACAAATTGAAGAAGAGTTTTATAAATTTGTTAAAATAGAAGAAGTAGCCTCTACATTAGAGGTTGAAGAAGAAGCTGTTGATTTTATTTTTGAATACTGGAAATTAAAAAGAAAAGTAAAGTTTTTTCATTATTATTAAAGTTTAAAAGTTTGCATTTAGTTATATTATTAAATTATTATTTTTAAATACGAATATATATATAGTTGATAATTTCTTCATATTATAACATATACTTCTGTTATATTTTATATTAGTTTGAATTCATTTTATATTTTGCATGTGAGAATAATTTTTTTTATTTATTTATTGTCTCATTTATAAATAAATTACCAGTATTTCATTTGCCTAGCTGGACTATTTTCAATATTGTTTTTTCTAGAGTTATTTTAAATGCTAGAATGATATTATTTTTAAACTATAAGATTTTTTTATTATTATTAATCATTCAAAGATCAGCCTTTCATATAAAAGAATTTGAGTCGTGGGAATAAGAGGATTCCTTTTATTCCTGCATAAATACTATATCTTGTATTGTAGAGTGAAGTATTCATTTATTATTTAACACTCGCAGAGGACGCATGCACAATTAGCTTGAAAGGCTGATCTTTGAATGTATACAATTGTATGCATAGCGTCATAAAAATAAATGCTTATTTATTATTATTATTTAAAAAATGTAGAAAATGGTTTGACTTTTGCATTTTACAGTATTTGCCAATAATAATTTTTTTTTATTTCATATTGTGGATCATTTGATATGATAACACTTGCAAAAACAAAAAAAAATTTGCATTAATATTGTAAATGCTTTTATTTAACTATCTCTATGTAATTTAAAATCCTCTCTAAAATAGCAGGTGATTAAACCATCAATAATTAATGAAGCTTCAAAATATCAAATTCTTTGTTAAATTATTTCTAGTACTATAGTTATGATGGAATTGCTGTTTTAAAAAAATGTAATGCTAATCTTTATACCAACAAATATAATAGCATTACCAATTAGTGTCCATGGTTACTCAACCTACAGCAGATGGTGCTCTGTAGTAGAATAAAATTATTATTTATTGAGTATTGGTTGGCAATGGGAGATGGAAAATTTGTTTATAAGAAGTTCTTATAATTGTTGCTAAGATTTATATGTGCTATTTATAATAATACTAAGAATGAAATCCTTTTCAGGCATGTAACCAAAATTACAGTTCATTTTAGATCTTTTTGTGCTAAAACTTAATGGCAGTAAAATCTGTAATTTAGCAACTTATTTAAAAAAAACATTTTATATCTCATTTATATAATGAAAAAAAAAAATGATGCTAAATTTGCAACTTCAATTTTATTGTTACATTATACAAATAATCATTAAAATTGTAAGATAATAAACTATTAATATGGTAGGACAAAATATTTGTTAGATCTAGAGGATATTAAAGCTTTTCTATAAAGTGTAACGATATATAAATATGTCGTTACATTAATTTAAAATAAAAACTTAAAAGTTCGCAAATAAAAGTAAAAAACTAAACGCTAAAATTAAAATGTTTGTTATACGTATATACATTCGCACAGATGCTAAACTTTAAAAATTTTTTTTTTCATAAACAAAAAAAAAAGTATTTGAACGTATTTTTTTAAATAAAAAAATACAAGATTGAAATATAAAAATATTTTAATAAAAAAATAACGTAAGTTAAAATAAAAACAGGTATTATTTAATTCCTGTAATCTGTAAATGGAAATGATTGTTTATTAATTATCTAAAAGCTGTGTAATTAAAAAGTCAGATGAAAAGTTAGATAAGAGAAGAAAGAGATTTTAGCTTGACCAATGGAAGCACTAGGCCTTGGCTCGGACCCTAACGAAAGTGATAGATTAGTGACGTTTTGTTCATTGAATCCTTGTGGATAATATAAAAAGGGAAATACAGTTTTTTCTGACAGTTCCAGCGTTGTGTGTTTGAGAGATGTGGTATGACGCACATACCACACTCTCTATAAAAAAGGAAAAAATGAAAAGACTGTGTTACCTTGAACCAGCTATTGCCATCTCCAGAACATTACCTTCCAACGGAGGCGCCACGGGAATTGAAAGCAGAGGCCTGGACTCTTCTACCATAAGCTATATGAAATGAACAATTGTTAAAATCAATTAAGAACTTTCGTCAAGTTTTATAAATTGATAAACAAGCCAACTTAAAAGTTAAAACGGACTCTTATCTGACTTTTGTAAGTTTTTAAATCAAATTAATAATGTTTAATTTTATATGTTTTCCGATTGATAAACATCATTTCCATTTTTTTTTCCCTTATTGTAAAGATTATTTAAATGTATGAAATTTAAGTTGTTTATAGACGCTTGCATGGATTCGTTTGCGGTTAATTATATTTTGGTTTTCATATTTGATCAAAATATATAGACATTCGATAAATAATGATACCTTACGGTGAGTATCTAAAATGTATTTATTCGGATGTCTTTTAAGTTATTGGTGACAACGCAAGTATCTTATGGTGAATACTATTGGGTTACTTATAAGTTTCCCTCTGCGATTGTCGGTATCAATAATTTTGTATTTTGATCGTTTATGTTTATTTTGAAATGTTTTTGACCGTGGAATCTATGTAATCGATCTATACCCAACATTTTTAAACAAATCTGTGCGAGCGTATTTAAATGTTAAAATTAAGTCGGGCGTGAATGGCTATATAGTTTGTAAAGTTATATTAAGGGAGGGTAATCTTAGGTTATTCATTTCGTAGTTGAATTGGTTCAATGGATTGGATATATTTGTGTAATTAGTAGATGTAGTATGAGGTCCACTATTGGCAGGATTATAGATATACGCCACACACCCTCTGTTTGCCTATGGATGGGTTTGTAAGTCGGCAGAAGACCGCAGTCCATTCCTATGGAGTTTTTTGTTTATTGATCTACTTGCCAACAGATGTCACATTCCTGTTGGTGGAGAGTCAATCACTTCTCTATTTCTACTTATTGTTCAGATGTACATTCCTGACAATATAGTATTTTGTGTTGTCGTATCATGCTACATTGAATACATGAATGTATCAGATGGATTGGCGCCAGTTGATTGCGAAATTTGTTTCCTAAGGTTAAATCAGGGAAGAATATTTCCTTTTCAAATGCAGACCTATGTAGTCCATTCATACTCGACCCTCTAAATAAATAGTAAACTCATTATTTGCAATCTACTTAAATTTAGAATTAAAGATCAATATAAAAATATAAAATGTTAAACTTATTCCTCAAAATTTAAATATTATTTTATATGTGCGTAAATAAATATTTTTATATGTTAATTTCTGGCAGTGGCTTTTACTCTTTATATTTAAGATATAAAATTTATATTTTGTTATCTCTGCTACTCCACTGAGCTAGTGACTTGGGCTAACGATCGGAATATTTAAATAAAGTGGAATCTTAACAGCGCGTATCTGCCTACTTTATAAATTTTTCTAGGCTCAAATGCCTAGATGGCGCCCTTGTAGTGCAGATATTGTTTTTGCGGTTAGATTCGATCTTCACTTCCATTCCGATTGGTACAAAAGACAGAAAAAATTTCTATCATCTAGTATCCACCAATATTCACCTTTACAATAAAATGCCTTTAAAATATTTTCCAAAAATGTTTGAATCTATTTGAGATTTTTAATTAATACAAATTCAATTTGAAAATTAATATTCAAACATGAAACAATATTTGGACTTGCCAATTCAATTTTCATTTTCGTATAGATGTGATATTTTGATTATTGGCAAGTATATTTATTTCACATGGTTTTCAAGTATATGTGATTTTTTTTATTAAAAGATTTTGCAGGGAAACTTAATATGTACTTTCATTTTTAATGTTTAATTATGTAATGAACGTTTTATTTGTGGAATATTAAGAAATTTTAGTAATATAAGTATGTTGTTAATTTGTGCCTTTTTTTTATCCATCATTAATTCAAAAATTTTGTATTTTTTCCCATTCTTAAAAATAATCCTTAATAAACTCATGTATATATAGTGTACATAATTTTTAGGAAATGATATTTAATATATTTATAAATCTTGTTCATGTTTTTGTTTACTCACAAAGAAAACAAAAATGGAACTAATTTCATCATTTGCCTGAGTTATTAAGCAAACAAATATGAATAGTAACATTTTGTGAGATTCCACTCGATTGTTTTGAAATGTTTATAATGCTCAATTTAAATTGGCCTTTTGCAATATTCACAAAATAGAATCTCTTAAGTATTCACTTTGTACTTTTATGAATTTCCAATTTATTTTAAATATCTAATTATGTAAACAATATTTTAGGAGATGATTTTCCAGCACAAATTTTAAAAACTTTCCGTTATGCTGATTTTACAGTAAATATGAATACCAAACAAAAAATTAATTGTTGAGTATATAAATTTAATTGAACAGCAGTTAATAATTGATATTATTATTATTACACTATTTTAATTTCAGAAAATCAATTAAAAAATATAAAGAACAAATGCTGTTTAAATCAAACACAAGATGAAAAAAAATCATGATAATGATTAGTTTGAGAATTAAAGTGGGGAGAAAAGTCAATTTATCTTTTTTTAAACCATAAGGTTGAATAGTAGTAATAAAAATTTAGTATCAGTTATTAATGTCAATTACCAAATTAATTTATCTTCTATAAATTAAAATTGAATAAATAATAACTTTCTTTTTTTATTTTTATTTGTAATTGTTATTACAATTTACTACTTTTAGGCTGCATTTTGCAAACCTCTTTTAACCCCCAAAAAGGAAGAAGCTGATCTTCTTACGAAACAACAAGAGGATAGTTTGTATGCACGGATGAAAATGTTTGTCCACTTACGGCAAGATTTAGAGAGGGTATTTATTATATTTCTAAAGATTAATGTTTTTTAGAGTCATATAATTCATGTATGTATATATTATATCTGTAATTTATATTAAAAAATATTTCAGGTTAGTTACATCAAAAATTTATGCAAATTACTAAAATCTGGATCAAGAATGAACAAAAAAATCAGAAGTGTTTTTTTTTTTAATCATAAAATTCCACAATTATACAAGAAAAAATGAGGAATGAATTGTGATTCAATAGTCATAAAGGTCTGCGATGTAATTAAAATAGCATAATAATATTATAATAAACTTGGGAAATAAGAAACTTCCGCATTCTTAATAATTGCAGAAATTTTACAAATTTTCTTCGCAGACTTCTTTCTGTAGATGAATTGAATGAATATTGTCACTTAAATCAACACCACTTGTATTGTTCAATCCAAACCATCGTTATTATAATGTGGACATGGCTCACTAATCAAAAACAGAATACATGATTAAAATTTCTTTAATAAAATTTATATGGCAAATATTTTACAGAAATCATTTGTCTCATTTTTTCAAGCAATTGAGTGTGACAATACTAAAAGAAATTTATAGAAAATGCACTCTTACTTTTGAGAAAATGTCATATTTATTAAATGCTACAAAATTTAAATTGTCAGAACTTGGGGGGGGGGGGGGGGGGGGGGGAAATTTGAAAAAGAAAATTATTTATTTCTGTTGTGGAGTTTATAATGTAATACTTATTAATTGCAGAGATGGTGTTGAGGGAAAATTCCTTTGAAAAAAAACAATGGAAACAAATATAATGCAATATATTGAATGAAATAAATATTATTCAATGCAAGTCAAGAAAGGTGATTCTTATGAGTTGATATGTTTATTTTAAAGTATTCTTATAAATAGATATAGAAGGATTATAACCAAATAGAGAAAGTATTGATCACATTCAGTAAACATGTTAATTCTATTATCAACGCAGTAATTAAAGAGAGAAAAAATAAAATTTTATACTAGAATGCAGATCACCATGAGGGCAAAAAATCATATGAATTTTTCCAAAGCTATATCTTTACTTTAGCTAATAATATTTTGAACAATCAAAGAGAAAATAACTTGTTGAAAAGTAATATGATCCTTAGAAAGGGACAAGTAGCAATGAGATAATTTTAATATATGTGCCATTGATTTATGCATGAAAAACCTAACAATAGTTCACTTCGTTAATTTGATTATTGGGTGTTGATACTGATAGCATCTAATAATATTAGTAAAAAAAAAAATGGTATATGAAATATGGGTTCTAGTAAACTATTAACTGTGTAGCCTTTGGTGGCGCTGTTTCTGTGTAAAAACACAGAATTATACCGCTTTCGCGGCCGAACCTACGGCTAATATACGAGTGATCATTAATATACGAGTAGATCGTATATAGTGGTTATAATACGCGGCCAATTCTTCCACGTATCAATAACACTACGTCTACTAACAATACTATGATCGTATAGTTTGCCATTGATTTCGTTGCAGGTTGAATTCCTATGCATATTGACAGAATTTGTATTGTCGCTAGAATTTAAAATGAGAGTGTGAGCATTGTCATCTTTTTCAAGTGTTTATTTGTTGATGTTTATGATTTTCTGTATTTCCCAACTGAAAGATTTTTGCGTACTAGTAATTTTCAGTGTATTATTGATATTTGTCAAAAAATTTTTGGAGGCTAATTTTGGCTTTTTTGGGGGTCAAAAAAGACAAAATACAATTTCTCAAGCTCTCTGGCAGACGTTTGGAGTTGTTTGCAGAAAAATACCGTTTCTGTCGTGACTCGGACGAGAGTTGAAAAAGAAGAACAAAATGTCTATCATGATATTATATTTGTGGGACGTCTCAAACAGAGAAAGTGAGGCAGTTGCATTTTTGCAAGCCCAAAACATCCTGCCATTCATTACAGTTGATATCGTTCAGTCATATGTGGTTAATAAATTTATTTTCTGGAAAGAATTTGTGTTTTGTTTGCGATTATTTTTATCTGTAAATCATGTAATTAACACCCAGAATGACGGTGTTAAAAAGGGGCGGCGTAGTTTGTTGGACATCTCTTGATTGATTGATTTTTTAAAAAAAAAAAAAATACTTCTTCTTTTGACATACCTATTCGTTCCGTTTAGAAGCAAAAAGAGGTTTTTTGTTGTTGTTTTAAATCAATAAACAGCACGTTAAGTAGATCTTAAAAATGAACCCGAGCTTAATTTTTGTTGTTAAAAAAGAATAAAAATACCGGACGTTTTATTTGTTATGAAAACCAAAAATCTTTAACAAACTTGTACGACTCTTAAAAAAGATAAATAAATAAATCTTACAGAATGTAACAAAACCGGTTAACATACATATTTTTTGTGTTAAAAAAACAATACCAAGATTGACCTTTTGGTTTTTGTTTTGGACGTTTTATTTGTTATTATTAAAAAAAGGGGAAAAAAATCAAAACCCGCCGACACAAAAAAAAAAAAACCCCGTATTTATAAATCTAAGAGAAAAAAGAAGTCCGTTTTATTTATTATTATTAAAAAAAAAACAAAAAAATCAAAACCCCGATTTATTTGTTATTATTAAACAAAAAAATCAAAACACGCCGACCAAAAAAAAAAACCCCGTATTTATAAATGTAAGATAAAATACCAAACAATTCTTTTCGTTTATAAGCAAATATGGACATCTGAGGTGGAGTTTGTCGGACAGGTTTGAATTTTTTGTTGCTAAATCAATCAACAGCAAACCCCCTCATTTTTAACATAATTCAAAAAGAAAGTGTCGATTCTAATTTTAAATAACAACAACAACAAAAAAAAAAGAAAGTCGTATGTAAAGCAAATTGTGTATATTTGAGATATTCCAAAAAAAGTTAAAACTGTCCCTTATTACTTTGAAATGTATCGAATCCAAAACAAAAAAATAAAAGACGTCTGTAAAAAAGAAACAGTAGATTTACCCCCCCCCCCCCCCAATAAAGGCATATGTCAAAAATTATGTACTTTTGAGATCCAAAAAAAAAAGTCAAAGTCTCCTTTATAGTTTGAAATTTATCAAATGAAAACCAAAAAAATAATTATGTCCAAAACAAACAACAACAATATATTAAATATTAAAAAAAAAAATTACAACCGTATGTCAAAATACGATCTATTAGATAAAAAAAATCTAGCAACCCGGTCATGTTATAACGCTCTGTTTTTAACTAGAAACAGCGCCACCAAAGGCTGCACAGTCAATAGTTTACTAGAACCAAAATATGTTTGGAAGTGAAGAGTGATATCAGCAAAACTAAATAGTAATCTAGTTTATTTATATAGTTGTTGGAATAGATGCAAATCGTAGCCTTATTCTATTAACTGGCTTTATTTAAATAAGACAAAAGTTAAGCCTCATAAAATATGCAACCTGATAAAAATTAAATATAATCAATACAATATTAATTTACAAGAATTATCCAAAAAAAAAGTATATAACATGACATGAAAATAGAAGGATCCAGAGCAGATGGGAAATTATTTCATATGATAATGCATTATTGGTGAAAAACAAAACAAAAAATATACGTTTATTGCTTCATGGGTAACTTTAAAGATGAAAAAGAGAAATTCCGATAGAGGAGAAATTAGAGGAATGTAATACAAGCTAAAATAAGATCAATAGGAGGTCAAACAATGGATAAAAATATGTAAAGAAAATAGATCTTTCAGAGTTGGAAGATAAGAAGCATGTGTGTGATTTTTCAAAGGTTTTGGATTTGGTTTTTACTCACTATATCAAATATTTTAGATTAATGATGTTGAAGATTTAAGCAAATTTGGCTTTAAAAATATTTTGTATTTTCTTGAAACTTACAAGAAGAATGAGAAAAAAAATATCCTGTAATTAATTTTTTGGACTTTTATACATTTGTTATATGTTAAATAATTGTGTCTGATATATTTAATTCCGCACCTTCTTTGGTAATTTAATATTTGGAAACTACTTTATGAAGTGTATATAATAGATAACCTTAAGAAGCATGTTATGAAATGCCAATTGATTGCCTATAAGGTGAATTTTAACAGTGTGATTTTTTTTCTTTTTAAATTTTTATATTTAATTTGAATTTTATTAATTTGGACTATATGTTATATGTAATAATATACTTGAATAACTTTAGCTAATATGTAATAATTTTAGGAATCAACGATGTCTATTAAATTTATATTAAACATCCTGCCATATGACATTATCTGACTGTCTTATAACCACTTCCATCTGTTTTCTGAGTTTGTATTAGAATGACAAAGTATAGACAATTTACTTTTGAGGAATTCAGTATCAGATTCATATAATTGTTTTTGTAGCCTTGTTCAAATTTTGATCTTAAGTAATATTCCCAAGGTAGAATCTTACAGTATTCATTATAAAAAATTTTTTGCATAATTAAATAATATTAATTAATATGCAATAATTTTAGAAGCCACTGAAATCTTTTAATGCCATCTGTATTAAATTTAATTAAATATCCTTCATTTACATTATCATCCAACTGCGTTTAGCAGATGAAAATGTAACCTCTTGTCTGTGTTTTATTAATATTTGGGTTTATTTAATGCTATAAGTCTTATTGAACTTTTGTCTTTGCTTGTTTTGCTGGAGAATATTTGATCTCAATTAGGAAATTTTGTGAATCTTTAATTATTTTATAATGATCTAGGAATGAATAATTAATTGTGACTTTCAAACATTGTAGTGTTTGAGAATGTTAATATTGCTGAATTAAATTTTTATTGGCTAGTCTATTTATTTTAATTGTACGTAAAACATCCTTTGGAATTAAATGTAATTTTTTGTATGATATAGAATTAATTAATTTTTGAAGTTCACTTGAGTTATTGAAATAGAACCAGTATTTAAACCTTATAAATATTAGTGTGTTTTCTATCAGTATTTTTTATCCACAGTAAAAGTCTTGCAAATAATGATGAAAGCATTTGAATAATTTTATCATATGAAGTTCAGTAGAAGATACTACCGCCTTAAATATTCAACTTATGAAACAGTCTGTTGACAAACTTGATTTTTATAACTGAAGATTAAGAATAATAGTTATTTCCCCTTTAATATCTTAGAAATAAATATTATTCAAATATTGCTTCTGATGTCATAAATAAATATAAAAATCAGAATTGTTATTGGCTGAGTTCAAAAAATAAGTGCATGTCATCAATGTAAACATTTAATGAGTAGATATAAGCTTCACAAATTCTTATATTTTTTTGTAGAAAAATATTTTATATAATTTAACTAATTATATATATTCTAAATTTGTTATATTGTCAATATGATTTTTAATTTTAAAAAATATAGGTTTATGTAATAGTATAAAATCATCAAACTATCATCTTAAAACAAAATGTCAGTATAACGATTCTCTACTTTAGTGATGTCAATCATATGCTTGAGTTATTAGTAATTGTCATTTGCATATGATATCCCTATTCTAAGTACTTAAAGCCCCAACAAAGTAAAAGCCAGAAGCCAGTCTGAAAATAGTGATTTAAATACTAAAGAAAGGGATCTTATGTGCATCTGATATTCACTGATTATTCAAGTGTACACTAAAAGTTATTAGACAAAACTATACGTTATAACGATCGGGTAAGGTTTAGAGTCTGGCCGTATCTGCCGTACAGGACGCCACCAGGCTATTTGAACCCGGAATATTTATATAGTAGGCAGATACGTATTGTTTAAGATCTAACTTGATTATAATTATATATTGACCGTTAGCCCTTGCCACTAGCTTAAGGAGTAGCAGAGGTTTAAAATATATTTATTAAAACGTATTTTTAATAAAGATATAATAAAAAAAAACTAAATCACTGCCAGTACTAATAACACAAAAGATTTTATTTACGTATATATAACAACAAATTTGAAAAATAATTACTAAAAAAAAAAAATATGCTTTAGGTTTCAGTATTTTTTTTTAACTTTAAATTTTAATCTTAGAAGGTTGAGCATAGATAGGCTACCCAGACTACGCACTTAAAAGATTTTCGAAACATTTGATTCCAGGCTAAAAGTCCGCAGCCAGACCAACGCTCGCTTCCCGATATATAGATGCAACCAATGCAATGTGAACATGTCAGTATAAAACCATGCTGACAGGAGCGTCTGCAGCGTGATATTATTTAAAGGACATGATCCTCGTCCAATACAGGAATGTGCGTCTGTCTGGCGAAGGAATCGTATACAAAATATTAAAGAGAAATGCTACGTATGGATGGGAGAGCGGTCTATTTTGCCAACTTATAGTCCCTAACCATAGAGCTAAAAGAGGTCAATGTCCTGGAAAGTACTCCATGCCCATTTCAACGCAATGACTACATCTTTCGGGGTCATGCATTCAGTTGGGCATGTTGCCCTGTATGCTAACACACTTCGCATTACATTGATATAAACATCCATATATCCCTCCACCAGCATTGACACAACTACAAAACAAATAGTCTGAAATCAACCTCTTTAAACTTGCATACACTTAAACGAGTCTAAGCAGCCATCTACATCCAACTTATATTTAAGTCAATTTAATAATTTGATTTATTCTTTTTAAAAAAATATTTAGTTTCAGGTATTAAACTTATTTTAAAATCACATATGTATCTAACTTATTTTAAAATCAAATAAAGCATTTGACCTATTTAAAATCCATTAATGCACAAATAATGATATGTATTGATTTTATCTTTAAATTTGTTTGCAATCGCAAACTCCTGCCCTATTACCAACAGTCCTTATATTAAGCATTAAAATATATATATATAATACATATTTTTAAAAGATTACATTTTTAACTTTTAGATAAGACTTTTTTAAAATTGCAAAGTTTATAAAAGAAAGTTCGGATTTGCTCATGTGAGACAGTCTATACTTCATATTTAAAGGAAAATAAAGTTCGGAGATTCTAAATTAATTAAAGAGAGTTTATAGTTCATTTTTATCATTAATGATGTATACTTTTCTTTCTTTCTCCGGGCTTGTTCCTTCGCGATGAAGATCTGAGTTTACGCAGGAGCCATTTCTTGCGGACGATGACGATTTATGAAGATGGTTCCGGTGGTTCGATCCTGGGATATACGGAAATGAAAGCTGCCTTCGGCCGGCCGGTCTGAGAGAAGCGTGATTAAACAGATTACATTTTGATACCAGCAACAATAACTCAAGTTTCTTTTTTTTTTTAATGACGACAAATGAATTCAAAAATTCTAATCCCTTAATTCTTTTGAATTATCTCCTTTTATAGTCCTGAAACATCTTATCTAGGAATGCTCAGATCCATCTGACATTTCATTTATGTATTTCATTGTTTCTGTGGTTAAGTAGATTTTTCCTCTGTGGTCTGGTCTGTGTATATATATTGGGCAGGAAAATCAAGTCTTTTGTTTCTATCTCTTGACTCTTACCTATTTTGTAGTAATCTTTTTAATGATTATTTTGCCCCAAGGACCTATTTGTAATTTTATTTTTGTTAAAAACTCTTCGTTATTTTTAAGATTATTATTGTTTTATTTTAAGATTAGAATTTTTGCTTCGATTCTATAAATTCTTTAAGCTTATTTTATTTTCAATATTTAAATGAAACATATTAATAAATTAATAACTCACTATTTGTGCATTTTGAACGACTACATTTAGCTCATTATTAGATATCTACAAAAAAATTTAAGTACCAAAATTTAAATGTAACATATATATATATCCCATTACAACGTATTGCCACTCAGTGCAAGCCAGAGTAATCAATGGGTGCCAGAAAGCTTGTGCATAAAATTTCCATCTAGTGCCTACTCATCCAATATCCCCAGACTAGTTTCTGGTTTGAGGTCTTCATCTGTGAGGAGCCTTGGATCTGAGAGCACTGCACCTAGATCTTGCACTGCTCTCAGATCCAAGGCTCCTCACTGATGAAGGTCACAAGCCAGAAACTAGTCTGGGGATATTGGATGAATATGCACTAGATGTGGATTTTATGCACAAGCCTCTGGCATCCATTGATTACTCTGGCTTGCACTGAGTAGCAATACATATCTAGGTGCAGTGCTCTCAGATCCAAGGCTCCTCACTGGCGAAAGCCACAAACCAGAAACTAGTCTGGGAATATTGGATGAGTAGGCACTAGATGGGGATTTTATGCACAAGCCTTCTGGCATCCATTGATTACTATGGCTTGCACTGAGTAGCAATACGTATAGAGAGTTTTGCCTGTTTCAGTAACAGTTATAAGCAAACATAGGAAATGGTGATCATGTGATGTTCATTGGCTTAAAAGTTATTAGAATGGAGAGCTGCTCTTATATTCATTTTTATTTAATGTAGCTTTTATTAACATCAAATTAGTAATACTAAAATGAAACATATATATTTCCAATATGCGAATACTTGTGAATCAGTTAAACTTCATTATTGATCATTTCTTAATAGTGCTTTATGAATATGGAAATAGATAATAATATTTATATGTAATGAAAACCAAAAAAAAAAAACTATTATTAACAGAAATAAGAATGCAATATTGTTTGACGCTAGTAGTCATAAAGATATTTTTCACTCTGGAAAAGTTCCTAGGTAAGTGTAGTTTCAATCATTTTTACATTACAGCCTGCTTTTGTTGTCGCCTAAAGCATCAACTTGTGTAAACATCTGGGAAACTTGTTCAAACTCATGGGAGAGAATTAGATATGCTAAATAATAGGGAATAAAATTTCAATTTCTTTGGACTATATTCTTCAAATATCTTGCTGATTCATGAGATCTATTTGTACCCATTTTTATTTCTTTTTTCATTTTGTTATGTATATATATTGGTTATCAACTCTGCTTCATTTTTCATTTTCTTCTCTATCCATTTTTTTTTTTTGTGTTGGTCCTATTTATGCAGATGTTTTACATTACAGATTCAATTTACATAATAAGTGGAGTCACAAAAGCTATGTTAGTTGATAAAATTAACATTTTTAAAGCAACCAAAATTCTGACAAAGTTTTACATAAACTAAAATTTAATGCATGATTTTATAAGAAAACTACATAAATTAATAGCAACATAATATTTGATATGTAATTATCTAAAAAAAAGATACACCGATAAAGCTGTAAAACTAATATATTTTTTATAAGAGTACAATACAATTAATGTCGTGTATTTTAAAAGATTGGTGCATAATTTTTTTTAAAAAAAAAATACAAACTAATGAAAACAAGCAACATAACTTTGTAAACAAAACAAAAAAATAAAATATACCCAGGTAACATTATTGATGGCAGTAAGTTGCTTGAACGTCCTTCGAATTAGATTATTGTACTGATGTGATATTTTTCAGTATATGTGATCCAAATATGACTGTAAAAACACTTGGGATGTTTCTCTCATCTTTTTTCAGAATTTTGTACTTTGAACACAAAACATCAGCAAATTTCCTTACAGAAATTCGACCAATGCATGCTATAATACAAGATTTGCTAATAAATTTTGTCACTAGTAGATCCGTGACAAAGAAAAATACCAATTCCAAATATGTTGCATGGACTTGGTTTGTTACTTTCTTAGCTGTTCAGGTCAAAGTATCATAACCTATTACCACTTTTGACTGATCCCAGTATATTGACAGTCCAATGAGGCAGTACAATATGGGAACAAATTCGCTTTTAGTATTCTTTCTATATTTTTCTCGTATAATCAAACTACAATTGACAAGATTTTTCACAATTCATTTTGTTCAGCAGATTGAGCTGTTGCAAAAATGCAATGCTGTATTTTACCTGGCAATGATTTTTTAAGAAGCATGGCAAAATGCAAATATCAGAATAGCAATGAAAATTCTCTGAGAAACATGTAAAAATGAGATTGATACTGTATACAGTCCTTCAATGTCACAAGATATTTTTCCTGTCAAGGATAGGCAATTCCCAATTATAATGACTAAAATTTTGTTTAGTTATAATACTTAATTTCAATAAAAATTATTTGTTTTTGTAAAAAAATAACAGCGACTGAAATTTTGCAAAAATATTACATCCACTCTTTATTTCAAATAGGAATTGTCAATTTTAATTTGGGTCAATAGTGGTTTATATTGAAAACAAATTGTTGCTTTAAATTGTTTATTTTTATTGCAAGTTCTGACAAATGTTTATTTGAATTTTTTTTTTTATTTATCGTTTAACATTTACAATACAGTTTTGGTAGTTTTATCTGATTTTCTATTCTGTAGTATAATATGTCTATACAAATAGTATCTATATTTTTAATGCATCTTCATTCAGTTTTAAATCTCTTTTTGGGGATTGTTTTTAGTCCAAAATCATCAGTTATTTTTCTTTTTAATACTTTTTGCCTCAAAACAATTTTTCTAAATTTTTTTTATTTGTAACATACTATTAACATTGTTTCTAGATCTGATTATAATTACCATATAATTTTATTGATATTTATTTCATTATCCAGAAGTTTGCATTTGCAAATTAGTCTTCTATTTATTTATTTTTTATGGGTGCTCAATTTGTTCATGTAAATAAAGTTCATTATCATCATGCTGCCTTTATAGGCTTGCAGAAATTTTCTTATGATCTTTTGCCTCAATCTTCATGTTCATTTACTTTACTCTATCAATTATAAACTATTCATGACATTTTTCCCGATGGCTTTATCTACTCATATATTTGAAATTTTCTTCTGAGATCCTCATAATTTATCCATCTTATTCTATGCAATTTAATAATAAATATCCAGTGTCTTTTTTTTTTTTCTTAAATTTTTTTCAAATTTTCTGATTTGCTTTTAAAAATATGCTATTCTTAAAATATTATCAATCCTACTGCTAAGTAATTTCACTTGACAATAGTTAGTCCATTTGGTTTTCCCAACTAAATTACTGTTACTATGGTTAATAGTATTAAAATTATGACTTTTGTTGTTTTTCTTATCTGAATTACAAGCTTTTTGTTTAATGCTCTACATGAGGTCTGTGAGATAATTTTTTTAGTCGTCTTTTCTGAACTTGACTACATTTTAAAAGTAATCAGGACACTTCATTAATAGCATTGAAAAATTATTGTTGTTCATCTCAGTAGAACTTTAAAAATAAGCTATTTTTGATAACAATATATACTTAGCTTTAAGCAGTTCGACATATCCCGTATTAGTGATTATTGTTCAGGATTTTAATTATGTATAACTAACTTCATACTCCATTATCTGTAATTGTGGTAGATAGTTTGAATATACATGTCATCTTAGCAATGAGGAATTATTTAGCAAGATTTGCACTCGTTTGTCTTTAGGTTATATGTGTGAATAATGTATAGATTTTTTTTTTTCTTCTGTTTTCAAAACACATTTTTAAACAAGTGATTGATTACAGATCATATTTTGTGTGTTTTACTATTTTTAAAATAAATTTTATTATTTTTTAGGTACGCAATCTCTGTTATATGGTTGGTCGTCGTGAAAAACTAAGTAGATCTTGGTTTAAAATCCGGGAACAAATATTTTTAAAACAAGAATCAATGTTATCCAGTGACTCTAAATGGAATAAAGTTGATCTTGAAACTATTTTACAAGCAAATCATGGGGACACAATATATGACAAACCATATTTGTGGGAGAGGGAATCAAGTAAAGAGGATGTTTCTTATAATGAATACAGTTGCATATCCAAGGAAACAAAACTAGATGCAACAACAAATAATGTTAACAAAAATTACAGTGAGTTAAATAGTGTATCTAAAGGTTGCAAATCTCTTAAGACAGAAAATTATGAATCCGATAAAAACTATGAAAAAAGCAAATCTCAACTTAAAAACAGGATTCGTACAAATGGTATGTTGGGTAGTTTTGATAAATCTAAAAGTCTTGCTGCCTCTTTGCAAAAATCTATTGAAGCTATTTCAGAAAAAGAAAGATTAGCATCTTCTCCGAATAATAATGTAAATGGAAAAAACTCCAAATATAGGCAGTCTGTGACTTCTCGTTCTGGATTAATCAACAAAGAATTGAAAGTGCAAGAAACGTCTCCTAACAGGGAAAAATTAAGGCAGGAAAGTGTTAAAGTTAGGGAAACTATTTTCACAAATCAAGGATCTCCACGGGCATTAAGTGGATATAAAATACCAAAGAAATCTAAGAATGATGTTTCTGTTTCTTCCTTGGAAAATCACGATCGATTATCTTCTTTTGATAAAGATCAGAATGTAGAAGGAAATTTATATAGTTTAGAAACGAGGAGTAGCAGTCATCGTTCTCAGAGTGATGGAAATCGGCAAAGTGGAAATTGGCAGTTTGAGCGCGATATCAGTCATTCAGTGTGTAGAACAAGTCCTGATAAATCATCTCATACAAAAGAGTTTCGTAAGTCTACATCCGATTCAAATGGCTTCGATCAACAAAAAGAAAATGAAATTTCTGATTTTCGAACATTGGAAAATCATAACTATGATGGATCTGAAGCCAGCCAGTCAGACTGTGATAGTGAAACGTCTCAGACTAATTATAATCAAAGACATGCTGTTCCTAAAACTTATGCCATACGGTCTCGTTTGTTTGAAGCTGCAAATAAAATTTCAGCATCAGGTTATAGGTAATGTAAATTTGATTAATTATAATTATTTTATTGGATTGGAGGGGGTGTCATCATTAAGCAGACATGTTTAAATCAGTGGTGTCTGTATGTTTCTAATAGCTTCAACGATCCTGCTGTGTAGCTTATTTTTGTGAACTATAAGCTTAGCTTAGAGAAACAAAAATATTTTTCTTGTCTTTACAAACTCCATCATCCTATAAAAATCCTGTATAAGTATAAAGGAACAATTATGCTAAAATAAAATTATTGTTTCCAATATAGTCTGAATTTATATTTTATTTGATATTATCTGTATGATTTTATATATATATTTTTATGATTTTTTACTCCAACCAAGAAAGAATATTTCCAAGAGTACAGGTAAAAATACTTTGAGTAGAAAGAAATTATAAAAAAACAAATGTGACTGGTTGTTTTTCTGAAAACAAAAAAAAGCAGTTGTGTTTTTTCACAATCTTATAAGCAACCAGAATTATATCAAAAATATTAAGCTTTTAATTATGAAAATTGTCTGCTTTCATTTCACTATGGTTAAATTTATTTGATGTGTTTTTTAATTGTTGATTGCCTTTGGTAACAAAGATTTGTAAACACAGTCTCAAATGAAAGTTCCAATATGACCTCATATATTTCTGTTGTGTATTTCAGTACAGTGGTGATATTTATTTTGTTTTTTTCCTCAACAAATTGCCTCATTTTTTTTTTTTAATTTCTTGTTTGTATAAAAGCATTTAAATGATTTTATCGGTTTATTAAAATTTTGCCTAATAAGTAATGAAAAAAAAGATGGTGCACCTTTTATTAATTTTTTTGGTGCTTGTATTATAGCTAAAGATGCCGTTGGATGGCGCCGTTTTCACGCTAAAACTATAAAATATGAACATTCACGGGCCGTTGATTTTAATAATTTTTCTGCGCTTTTTTGTAATGCGAAAATAAAAACAAAACAAAATCGTCTTTTTTAAATATTATTTTTTATTAACGTATACAATTTAAATGATAATAATAAATGTAAAATAAAATCAACAAATTACAATTTGATTCGTGTTTTTTATATCGTGTACTTTTTAAATTGTGTTACGGCTTTTTTTTTTATCAATTTTCTATCGGATATTTTTTTACTTGTGTTACGACTTTTTTTTAATCAATTTTCTATCGTATATTTTTTTGCTTGTGTTACGACTTTTTTTGTTGTTGTTTAACTAAAAAATAATAATCGTAATAAAAGTAAAAGTTGTTACGGTTACATTTAGGGTTAGGTTTAGGATTAGTTTTAGTTTTAGGGTTAGTGTTGTTTGTTTGTAATGCTAAAATAAAAAAATTCAAAATCGTAAGCGTACTCGGACACAAGAAAGAAACTCAAACTTTTTTAAACAACAACAAACACATACAAATGTCTTCTTTACTTATTAAACATGTTTATAATATTTTCTTTTTATTAAA
The DNA here is from genome assembly GCA_028023455.1 of Epiperipatus broadwayi. NCBI lineage: Eukaryota > Metazoa > Onychophora > Udeonychophora > Euonychophora > Peripatidae > Epiperipatus > Epiperipatus broadwayi. The sequence goes on from JAQFVV010006238.1 coordinate 831,498, forward strand.
TTTACAAAAAAAACCTGTATATTTGGACTTTTCTTACTGGATATTTTTTTCGTACCGTTTTTTTTTACTTCAAAAATAAACAGACGGTAGAATCTTCTTTGTCTCGTGGAATGTTACTAACAGTACGTTACTTGACACGTTACCAAATTGCAACTCAATAAAAACATAGATATTTAACATTTACCCAAATAAAAGTTCAATACAGTACGTTGTAAAAAGTCTTATAATTATTGTTTTAAACAATCTGAACATTTCAATAGTTTAAAATAAAAAAAAATCCAATGAAAACAACATTTCAATACAATTCAAATACAAATTCTCTCATCAAGCCGTAATTATTTTATAAACTGTGCGAATTCGGAAAATGTAATTGCTGCTTAGCGACATGCATGCTGTACTGCGACGTGACATAGCGGCCTGCATTCTGTAGCACAACAAAAAAGTTGTATTATAGAAAACGTGGGTTCGAACATGTCGGCCACGGAAACAGCATTTTTATGTGTTTTAGCACGAAAACCGCGCCATAGAACGGCGTCTTCAGCTATAAGATGAGTACCATTTTTTTAAGAAAAAAAAAAAACATTATGTTATTGTTGAATATATCGTCTTATCATATGAATAATGTGCAGTTATGAAAAATAATTTATTACGTAATTAAGAGTATAAGATTGGAAATATTGTCTCTGTTTAATGAAGTCTGATTAATTTGGTATTCAAAAATATTTACTACTGTTGTGTAAATCATGAATATTATTATAGGACTATTTTATATAATTCATTGTTATTGTTATAAGAAATATTATGTTTAAAGTTTAACATGAAATTTCATAATTGCTTATTTTTAACCTTAATATTATTTAATAAATATGAACAAGAAATGAATTTTTATAAAATAGAACTGAAAATATATTTATTGTTACTGATATGGTTTCTTAAAATCCTTTTGATATATTTAATTATATTTGATAGCCAACATATTATAATTTTTTACTATGAAAAAGTATGTCTTTTTTTTTATTATTCAAAATATAAAATCTTTTGTACTTTATAAAACATACATATGTTGCCTGTTTGATATTTATAAAGTTCTGCTCTTCAAATGAAAACGTAACAATGGGCAAAGAATGGGTTTTTTTTTTTTTTGGTTTGTTTTTTTTTTTTTGTAGTGAATAATATACTTATTATTTTTGTGTATTCAGTTTGTATGTTTTAGTATATAAACCAATTTATTGCAGACTTGTTTGTGCATATATATATATAACATCAAATTTGTTATATAATGATACTAGAATTACTTAATAAAATTAAAATCATATTATTTTTAGAAGTGAATATTCTTCATTATTTGCTGTCTTTAATCAGTAGTTAATTGACATAATTAGTGAATTGAAATCTTGGACCACAGTAGTTAAATTGAAGGATTTAATTAAGCTGTTAATGACTTTATTTCCTAATTGGAATCTCTACAGTTTCATTTATAGTTAAAATATCTTTTAAAAGAAAAAATTCATTTGCTAAATAAATAAAATAATTAATTTGCAGTTGGCTTATGACATATTAGTATTTTTATTATCATATATTTATAAAAGTACATATTTTTATTATTAAACTGATCAAAATTAATAAATTTACACATATACATTTTATTCTAAAGCAATAGTATTATATTTAGATACTTAGTAAATTTGATAAAAATGTAGTCACTAATGTTCTTGTATTTAAGTAAAATCTGAATTACAAGTCTAAATATACTTTTAAACATGCACATTTTACAGTAGTTTTCAGATCTAAATGGTCCGGTAATTTGTGTTAATGGACAATACTTTTTATTTATCAAATGTAATAGTATTTTTATTTCTGCATTGAGCCAACATCTGATTTGAAATTAACAAAATGAACTAATATTTTGTACACAGAGATTAAAAATATCAACTAAAGTCAAATTTGCATGTAAATGAATGGGAGTTTATAGTTGTAAGAAAATGAATCATTTAATGAAATTTACTATTCTTAGTATATATTTCAAACTATGCAAACATACATATCTATCCACATAAACATGTGTTACTTTTGTTCAAAAACATCTGTAATATGTTAAGTTCAGTGTTGATAATGGTACATGTTGTCATTCTAATTTGCAAAAATCATCCATTAAACATATTTGATCATGTTAATTGGTTGTGAGCTTCATTTTTTTCACTCTAGATATAGTAATGGAGACAATACCATTAGGTTTATTATTTGCATTTTTTTTTTTTTTTCAAGAGTTTTTTATATTGCATTATGCCATTTTTAATATCTCTTTGTTAACTTTGTCACAGAAATGTAATATTAAAAAACTATATTAATTCTACATATTCTGAAAAACATTGAAAAATAGTACATGTCATTCTTAATCCATTTCTAGTGCTTAGCACCAATGTCAAAAACGATAATTATATATTCTTTTTAAAAAAAAATTCTTGTTCAGGCAGTAACAAACAGAAATACAAAATTAAACATTATTAGATTTTTTCCTCATCATCGAGTTTACATTGAACCAGACTTCCTTAATTTTGCATTTTCTATCATTACATATAGATGGTTTTCACTAATCATAATAATAGGAAAAACAAAATTAAGAGGTCCTTATTAACAAAACTCAGTGATAAATAGATAATCTAACAGTTTAGTTGAGTGCATTTTGGAATGCGCGAGCTTAAATGTATATTATATTTCGGTTTGTTATTGTTTTGAATATAACATTTTTTTTTAAAAAAAAAAAAAAAAGAATTTAACTGGTTGCTTTTGACAAAAATGCTCACAACTAAAAATGTATGTTTCTCAGAATATATGGTATTAATATTGTCTTTAATATTCAGTTTTACTAGTTTGAAATTATTTTGATAGAGTTTTTATAAGGGGCATTTGTTTTACAGTTAAAACTTATTTTATTGGGTTATTTATTATTATTAAAGGTCTTTTCATTTTTTAGCAATTGCTATTTATTGTTTCATGTCAAGATGGTTTCTCAGCTTTTTTATATTGTCTTTTGCTTGTTCCGCTTCTGTGAAAAGTATACATAGAGAAATATTTTGAAATTTAATATTTTTGGTTGACCTATATATGTCCTGGAACTATTGGAATGTAAAATCCTCTTTATAACCTCAGCAAAATTTCACAATATTGAGTCATTTTAAAAAATTAGGTGTATTTATTTATTTTTAGCTTTTCCTATATCCTCTAAAACTCTGTAATGTCATACAGATTTTAAAGAAACTATTCCATTATAATATGAGGCATAATTAACTCCAAAGCTTCCTTCTAATTCTTAATTAAATTTACTATCTAATATAGTAATGGTGTAATATGTTTATCACTTTTAAATTTTGTTTGAATTTTCGGTATTATGGCTTATTCATATGGAATATATATATATATGCTAAACTTTCAACCTATAAGACATTGAGATAACTAAGAAATAGTTTATTATCAGGTAAACATTTAATCAATATACGTGATAATTTGATACTTGTTGTAATTCTTTGGTGAAATGTATTCTGATATTTTACATTTATAATTTCATTATAAAATAATGATGCCTTTAAGATGCATTCATTGTTAAATTTGTAAAAAAACTTGTCTTTTTTTTTTTTTAAGCTAACTTCATTAGTAAAATATTGAACAATTTCAAGTATAGTTATCAGTCATACCGGTTTACATCAAAAAATGAAATAATATAATTTGCAAATTGTAATTATATAACTATACATGTATAATAATATTTCTGAAGTAATAATCTTGGTAGGAGTGTACTATAAGAGTCCTTCACAAGTCAGATTCTCTAGATACCATTTTAATGAACTTAACAAATAATGCTTTCACATATCAATCAACCAACCAAATAAAAAATTAATCATATATGTAATATGTGTCCTTGGACCACAGACTTGCAAATAACTCTCCAATATATTAATCTACGAATTGGATAAAATTTAATAATGCATATTATTTATCTCTATAGCATATTTATGTGACTGAATTTAAGTCAAAGAAAAGATGAATATTAACAATAGATGTGTATCCAGTGGATTGAGTGTTCTCTATACAATATAAAATCAAAAGTTACATTACTTTGCCAAGAAATATTTTTAAAATTATAATACTTATGCATTTGAATTCAATGCTTTTTATAACTGTATTTGCTTAGTATTAACTTATTGAGTCTTCATCAGAAATAGTCCTTAAGTTTGGATTAAAAACAGCTTTTAATCAAAAGTAGCAAAAGTTTTTTGATTTTTTTTTTACCCCATTCACAACTTTATAATTGTCATTAATTATTTAACAGTCTATCTGCTTTTTACATTGCTTCTTTAAAGGGTGTTATTATCACTAAGGAAAATATATCAGATTTTTTGATGTTATTGATTTCAGGGGAGATTTGGACTTTAAAAAAATGACTTTTTCTTGGATAAATTAATATATTGAAAATTAAAAGGATTGCAGAATGTGTTAAAATGTTTGAGTCCAAAAAATGCCAGAAATAAGAAGAAAAAATAGTAGAGAAATTAAAGTGGTAAAAAGACTCCACATTGAACTATTTGCATTTTGTGGGCTGCTAAGATTAGAATTGAAAATATGTTTATGTATTTTTTTTTAATATATTACCGTGATTGTGATTAGTATCTGTTTTATGTTAATTTATATTAATAGTATATAATGCAATAATTTTTATTTTGCTTAGCTTTGCAAATATCATTCACTGAGAGTTTGAATTATTTAATAATGATATATATTATTCAATTCTTAAGGACCAATTATGATTGGGGTTTTTAGGGGACTTTACCAATAATTATATGTCTACTGATTTTGATTCTGTGTTTTAGTACAGAAAATTTCATTTCAAATGATTGTTGAATCCTCCCCTTTTTTCCCCAATTAAGATGTGAACAAGTAACTATTGCTTACCTGCAATCTACTCTACTACCAAGTCATCTCATTGCATAATCAGTGTCAAGTTTTAAATTGATGAATATGGAAGTAATTAGGAAAGTTGATAATAGTTAACATGGACTATATTAATGTATTGATATTTGTTTTGTGGAAAAATTAAAAATAAGTCATTTACAAAAGTAAAAATAATTATTTGTGGAGGGTAACATCTAATGTACACAATTTTTAGGAATGTGCTTATTGCTTTGTTAATGTAAGCCTCTGATAGTGTCTGAACAGAGTAGATTAGTGGTGAGAGGGGCAGTTTGATGGGTAAAGTCAATTGAATGTAGCTTATTGACTTCTTAATAACCAGTTATGCAATAAATAAAATTTATAATCAATAAGATTTAGGGGTTTTTTTTATTGCTCAATAGATTTTGCTCATCAACATTAATTATTTTCTGACCGCACTGTTGAATTTTTTAGAGGAAATGTGCTTGTTTCATGGCTTGTTTGATTAGATTGTTATATCTTCCTTGTATGAGATAATCTGTTCATTTGATGTAAGTTGAATAGACTATTCACTGTAGAAATTATTGTGTGAAAAAACAATAAACTTTTTGCTTTTTAAAAATAGTTAACATACGTAAGAACCAAATATAGAGTCATGATGTTATTAAAAATATATTACTATCACTGTGCAATTTAATATGGTGGCAGAGTATCAGACTTTGGAATGTGGAGTCCTAAAATCAATTCCAATGCTAATATTTCTAGCAATCAAACTTCTTATGAACTCTCGAGCAATAAAGGCATTGATTTTTTTTTTATTTTAAAAACATTATTGATAAGGATGAGCGATTGTGCAGATAAGTTTGCCGTATAGTTATAATAAAGGAGAGTAAGAGGGAATAAAAGAAATTGAAATATTTTTTTAGATTATGATGTATAATAGAATTTTTGGCATTTTTGATTTTCATCTATAATTTGTGGTAGATTTGTTTGAATTATCTTAGTTTACATTAATTTTATGCTGTAATTCTATTAACAAATAAGAATTTATCCTTTTACATTAGTAAAGAAAAAGTATTTCATTTACTATCACTTTACATCTAATGAAAGATTAATTTCCATAATGATTATTTTCAGTTTATCCTGGCCAATTTGTTTGACTAACTTGCTACTTTGTAAGAAAATATGCTTCATTATTGTGGGGACTTGACTAATAGAAGTTTCGTAAACAAATCAAAAAATTATATCTTTTGTAGTATGATTTTAAAATTTACATGAAAAGAGTTTTTTTTAAATAAAAATTTAAAAATATTGGAATATGTAGGCAGACTTCAATTTATTTATTAATGCTAAGTAATGATTGCTTATGTCTATCTGCATGGTTTAATGCAGTGATAGAATGATGAACACCAATTTATTGATTGCAGTTCTGTCTGGTTCGAACTTCTTTTAAATCCCCAAGCAATAAAGCATTTGATGATTTTATGATTAGTTACGAATAGTATTTTCTTATTTTATTTTTCCCTATTTTACTGGCAATTTTATTGAATTGTTAAATAATAGTAAAATAATAAATTATATGTTACAATATAGAAATATGTTAATTGTCTATTTCCTTGGAGCATCAGGTGATAATCCCTCTGGCTTTTTTTTTTTAGTTTTATCATTGGGTTAACTTCTCATTATGATGAAATAAAGAAATAGTAATAATTTCTAATATTGTAACTTAATTTCAGATTTTGGATAGAAATATGACTTCATGAAATAAAAAATATGAAATATTTTTGCATATGCATGTGTGTGTGCTTGGTGAAGTGGATTATTTTTTATACATTATTGGTGCTGAGCACCATAATCATGGCTTTGTTGTGTTGCTGATTCTTATATTATTTTTATTATTCTAATTATGCAAATGGCTCATTTTCATATTCCACCTATGTGATAATTGGATAAAAGTGTTACATATATAACTAAGTCAAAATTTAAAAGAAAACAATGCATCATGAAATAATCATTTTTATTTTTTTTGACTAATGCCAGTAATAATAATAATTAAATGGTTTATTGCTCGAAAGTTCATCGAAGTTTAAATACCAGAAATATTGGAAAGGAACTGCAATCCATAGATCTTCATCTTCTGAATCGACCATTCTACTGTTGCACTAAACCTTTCAGGGTATGCTAATAATCTTAAAATAAATTAATGTAAATGTTTATATCTGCCTTGAAAAGAAGATTACAAATTGTTGTAGCTATATAGATTATAAAAATATGTCATTAAGCTTTTTTTTTTTTTTCCCATATGCCAAAACATTGGCCGGGAAGCAAACCCGCAACAACTGTCTGCAAGCAACTGCTTGCAAGGTAGCTGCGCTGACCTATCGGCTACCAACGCTTAAGTTCTCCATTAAATACTTACAAAAAGCAATTTAAAATAGTTAAAACTTTAACTAAACTAACTTGAAGCGTTGTGATCATTTGTAAACTTATGTTAGGGATTAATCCTAGAAAAAAAAGATTGTAATGGAAAAATCTATGACCATCCCAGTACAGATTTTTTTTGTGTGCTGTAGCCTTCTCTTTTTTTGGTTAAGATTTTGTACATATACATGTATTGTAATAAACTAGAGAAAGTAATCATCCTTTCCTCACAAGTGCCGTTAAACATTAGTGTTCAATCTGAAGGGATACTTATATTGTATGTAAAACGTTTGGTTGGTGCTTTATTAACACCCTGACTGCTCTGAGATATTGACAGCAGTTTCTTTCAGAATATCGTCTACCAGCTACCTTTTAAACACAGATTTTTTATCTTTTGCTGCTATTATTAACACAGTGATGATAGACAATAATGTACTGAACAGGGATTTTTAAAGTCATCAATGTAGCATTAAAACAATGGTTTGGTACTATAATAGATTAGCATTAGAGCTTACAAGTCCATGGATTGTGTGGCGCTCCAACTTCTTATGAATTCCTGATCAATAAAGCTATTTGATTATTATTCGCAAATATGTAAAATAAACTGTATAGTATACACATATATATAATCTGGTTTGATTTAAATATGTATATCAGAAAATTCAGTTGCCATTGAAATATCTAATGCTTTATTTTTCTTCTTTTGAATTAGCTATGAAATTAACTTTTAAGCATTCTTAAGAAATTTTAAATATTAAAAAATAAAAGATTGCACTTTATTGTAATCATTTTAATTAACCTTAATTTTTTTAATATATGTTTATATTAAAGTTATATATATATATATGCACATACTTTTGCAAATAATAGATGTGATGAAAATTGAGTATAATTGTTATGGGATATAGCATTTTGGATCATGCCAAACTATTACAATGTGAACTAGAAAATTAAAATGTCTTTTTTTTTTTTTTTATAAATCAAGCATAAGTGAATTAGTGGATGCACTGAGGTCACTGCATTCATTTGTAAATAAATTATTTCAATTGCATTTTATCTGTCTTAAGCCCTTTTTAAAAGTATGCATGTTAGACTAAATAAAATATTTTTCCAATTTTATTTTATTCAATTTTTTTTCTCTCTCAAGTTGGTTTTACTTGCTTAGTATTTAGCTTATTTTTTTACTTTCAAAAATTTCAGTGTTATGCAAATTAAAATAAATAAAACAATTGCCCACATCTTGAGTAATTTTGAATTTTTGTTTCGAGTCACTATTTAATATTTGTCTTTTTTGAACATTTCATTTATGCATGTTAGAATAAATGATTTGTTATCTAATTTATTGTATGTCTTTGAAGCTGTGCTTTGATGTTAGACTAATCAATATTGTATTTGATTTTTTTTATTTTTTTTTGGCCTTTTTTTTTTTTTTATGTATTTGATTTTTTTTTTAGAAATAAAGAATTTAATATAGTAAGTATTAGGCAAAACAAAAATAATTCTAATGCAATACTGAAAATAAGTATTGATATGAAATGCAAATCTATGTAATATTTTGAACTTTTACCACTGCAAAGGATTTTCGTTTCCAAATAGCAAATTATAAAGTAATTTATATATATATATTATGAATTGGATGGTGCTTATACATTATAAACAGGGTTTTAGATATAATAACTGTACCCATGTTGCTTTCTTTATGTTTTGTTGTAAATGACTTATTATTAGAGTTTATTATTTATTTAAAAGGGTTTATTTATTTAAACTACTCAATGAAAAAATATTGATATATATATATCATTAATTAGTATAATTGAAATAAGAAATAAATCACTTTTTAAAACAAATTCTTAAAAATTTCATAAATATGAGTGATTGGATGTTTTTTTCTTAAGGATATATAGGTAACAAATATAATTAAGCATAATACATGAACTTTGAATTGATCCAATTTTACAGGATATGTATAGCAATATCAAAATATTCACCATCTAATGCATACTCATATATATATATAATTTCTAACAACTAGTAACAAGAATTGATAATTTTAAATGATAGTATAAAGTTTATGCAATATAAAAATTTGAAAAAAAAAATATTTGCATTTTAGTATTTAGTTATAAGATCACCACTATTAGCATTTGAGATTTGTAAACAATTATAAATTAAAATTGGAATTATTGGAGCTTTTACAATACATCTTGGTTTATGTATAGTTTTGTTGTTTTTTTTAACAAAATCTGTGTTTGTATATACACACACATGTATATTTTGTAAAAAGTTTGTTTCATATTAAAAAGGTTGCTATCTGTAATATCCTCAATAAGTTTGGATGTGGGTATGACTATATATATATATAACAGGTTGAAATTATAATAATGATAAATAATTAACAGTAATAATGTAGAAATTAAACAGAAGTTCCTTTGATTACATTGTAATCATTATCGATTAAATTTGCATGTATATATTTGTGTGAATATATATATATAGTATATAAAAGTATGTAAACTAGGCAGTAATCCTCATTCCAAAACTTTTTTTTTTCTGAGTTCATTACTTTTCGAATAATGTAGAATGTTGTGTGTACTGCATTCAGCAAAATAAATTTATAATGACCAAAATGGACTATTCGGCCAAATTTTTACATACATGCACACCAAACTTATCATTTGGGACTTCAAAAGGTACTATATGTTCATATATTTATATATAGATTATGCAATAACTGTTTTACATTCCTGATAGTTTGTAAAGATTTCAAAGAAAAATCTACATATTCAAGAATTTACTTGTTTTCTTGTAGAATTTATTAATTTTTTAATTAAAAAATGTCTGAAATTAATCTGCCTGGCTAATAAAATACATCATAAAAAAGATTTTGAATAAAGTCACATTTACTTTTGGCTTTGAATCACATACTATAAATTTTGAAATTGTGTACTGAAAGTTGCAAAGAGAAAAGTGGTTGCAACATGAGATGTTTCTCATTGGGATTTATATATGTGTGTGTATTTAAAGACTACCACTTTTATATACATCATTTTTAATATAGTAAGTTTGCTGTTTTTATCCTGTCAAGTTTTTTTTATAAAATAAAACACTTATTTTTTCTCGACATGCAAATAGTTATGGGCTAATATTCATTTTCTTTTCTTCATCTTATTCTCATAATTACCAATATTATTTTTTTTAATTTATCTTGCTTATATATTTTTAATTTGTTTTATTTAATTGTAGAGTATGTTTGTATGTATATACAGCATATGTGTACATACCTATTTGATACAAAACGTCATTTCACTAACTAGTTAAATCTACTAATTATTTGATGAAGTCATTAATAATTTGAAATATTGTTAATATAATTTCAGAAAACTGCTTTATACATTTTTGATAAATTTGTTTTTTGAAAAAAAAAAAAAAAATTCAAATGCATATAAAGTCATATTCAACTTCCCAGTTTTGATGACAACAGAGAGATTTGCACAGATTATCTTAATTATTCTTATATTTTGTATTTTTCAATTTACTGATTCCTTATCATACAATTGTAGAATTCTGTTTAAAAAAATCCACAGAAACTCATGAAATTTCGAAATAAGCCATTTTCTATCTACATAATAACAAAATTAGATGCCAAATTAATAATATATTGTCAAATAATATGCTGTAACTATGAATTGTATGCAAATTTTAAATAGAATTTTAAGTTTATTTAATATCTAACCAAGGCATTTCATGGAAAAATAATTTTCATTTTAGATTTAATTGATCTCAAATTTTTTTTTTTTTTATCCTTATCTGAAAGCAAATGAAAATGAGTGAGGGGGAGAGATATCTATCTAGGACAGGGGTGGGCAATTGTTTTGGCTCGGGGGCCACATAGATTGGCAAGGGCCACATCGGGGGCCACTTTGTGGAAGCGAAGGTTAGCAGAGGGCCGCACTTTTTTTTCATGGCACAATAAACACACTGTTTTATTCCCTGTATTACCAAAAAAATATTTGCTTGTCCATTCTTCATTAAACACACATAACATTCATTACCGATTTTTTCAGAGGGTTCATGGTTTCACTAAAGTTGGAAATGTATATATTTGCTAATGCAAAGACAAAATTGAAATTAACCAGATCAACTGGAAAAGCACTGCACATCGTATCTACACTGCACATGTGTATTGATGTGGCCATCCTAGTGGAAAATATGAGATGAATATTCGGTCATGCAATGGGAAGGAAATCTCAGTCCAAGGTGGATTTTTCTGATTGTCTTGGAGGGCCGCATAAAAACTCTTAGCGGGCCGCATGTGGCCCTCGGGCCGCTATTTGCCCACCCCTGATCTAGGAAATTAAAATAACTGTACAGGAATTTTAAATAATTTTTTTTGTATTTTATCTTCAATAATTTTTAATATTAACTGTGTTATGTAATAGGAGTGAAGGAATTTATAAAAATAAAACTAATGATTTTATTAAATCATAGGGTAAGATTCAAATGTAGTTCAGTGAATTTTTTTTTCTGTAAATAATTTTCTCTTTATTGAATACAATAAAAAAAAAATTAATGTAATGTCTCACTTTAGTTAATTGCTTAGGGTTATAATTTTATGATTACATTAAATGTATTAATATTACTTATATCTATAGAAATTTGATCCACTTTAAAATTTATTATTCATTCTGTGTTTTTTTTTTAATATTGAACAATAAGAGTCCTATTTAGTATTAGTTATATTCCACCTTTAAGTTTCTATTAAAGAATTAAGCAATAATTAAAATTTAACTTGAATAGTGGTTAAAAAGCATGGTCATAATTAAAAAATTTCATATTGTAGTTATTTTATTATTAATTAAAGTGATTTTTATTTGAATGGTCATATTTAGAAATTTGTATCATATTGAAATGGCTTTATAATAGATATATTATTTTTTAAATAAGAGGTTGAGGGAGAGACCTTCTTTGAAATGTCATATTTTATCAAATATTTCAACAATAAATATCCTATAATTAATTATTTTATAAATAATAGTTGGGGGGGGGGGGGTTGTACTATGAAACTAAGATGATATTCAAGATTTATAATGAAGTTGTCTTAATTTTTTTTCTGCAGAAATTTGAAAGATGCCTCTTTTTTTTTTCTTTCAGTTAGTAACCAAGAAGTAAACAAAATTATTATTCAATTATAAATGTTATAGTCTAGTGTAAATGTTTTGTAGAACTCTAAAAATATTAGTTTTCATAGTTACATTAAAGTATTTTTTATAAAGTCTGTGCCATAATTTACTATATAATATTAGATATTTTTAATAATTACGGATTTACATACAAAGAAGGGAGCTATCTGAAGTTTGATAATATAATATAATTCTAAGGGAACTGAAGATGTTTTAATTATTTTATTATTTTGATATAGTTAATACAGAAATTAAAAGGCTCTCAAATCTATATAATGCATTATATACATAATAGAACATATATGTATGCAAAATAACATAAAAAATATATAGATGTAATAATCATGAATTTCCTGGAAAATAAAAAGATTTTATCACATTATTGATATCAGCATTTACCAATCTTTTTAAATTCATTTTTTATATTTTAATATCTTTTTATATATATTTTAGTAAACATTTGGTACTCATGCTTACAATTATATACTTTATATTCAGTCTGTCCTGATCATTTCATTTATGCTTTAAAATATTGTTTATCCTAATCTTATATATTTTTTTTTAAATCAGTGATGTAGGCTCTTATTTTGATAGATTATTTTAACAAAATAAGCTATCATCTACTTATATAAATCAAGATTTATGTGATCAATTTTCGGCATGTATATGCAAAAAATTTGAAAAAAGGGCGATTCCAAAATTATAAAGTCCTCTTTTGATTCATATTTTGTGAAAATTTATAGTAATATAATTATATTTATTTTCATTTGTTAAAAAATATTTTCATGTTTTTACACAGTTATAAATTTGCATTTGAAATGATAATCTGATTTACATATGCAAGATATTAATCACTTAATGTTATATTTATTTACATAAATAAAATGCAATTTAATAGAAAGAAAAAAATTAAAGAAAGAAACTAATTAAAAATATCTTCATATTTTTACAGTTATAAACTTGCATCCAAAGTGGTAACCCAATTTACATAAATAAAATGCAATTTTATAGAAAAAAAACTAAATAGGATAACTAAATGAAATATATAAACAACTATAATTAAAAAAAATAATGAGATGAAGAGAAGAAAAGGTATAGTTTAATTATCCATCATTCTTTGTTTTAGCCAGGTTTGAAAAATTTTAGAGGGTTGTATATGAAGATTGATATTGTAATTTCTATATCAAGAGAAAACCACTGCTATTTTTTTTTTTTTTTGTCCATATGTATATGATTCATATATATTACTATGTAGACCCCTCAAAGTCTATGATAAACAATTGTTTTTTTGTTCTTCAGACAAGTATATGTATATAAGCCAATATAAAAAATTCTTAATTCTTTTTTTTATTTTTCTATTACTTGTATAGACCTAAATAGAATTCTGCTTTGCAAAATTTCATGCTTGTATTTTATCTGTATATACAATTTTTTATGCTAAATTGTAAAAGAACTAGAATTAAAATGAGGCATTTTTTTGTTATAAAATTTCATGATCATTATAATTTTCAAAATATGTTTTACTGTTACATATTTTATTTCCACAAATTGTATTTGTAGAGAAAATGCAGCTTATTCTATCTCCCTGACCGTATATATATTTATTACAGCGCATGACTCTGCAAGTTAATTTAATGTTTATTTCTCTAATAAGTTTTTATAAATCATTTTTAGACAATTTTTAAAACAAAATAAAAATGTATATTTACATGATTATATTTCATATTACAATAAGTTGTGGAAATGTTTTATTAAACTATGTACAAAAAAAAAACATTGACGTTCTTGTAAAATAATTCAGTCCAATGAAAAATATTTTCCTCCTCGTGACTCATTTGTATATATATTTTGTTAATGTAATGTAAAGCACATGTAGATGCTGGAACTAAAGTAGTTGTACTTGATTTATTCACTTCAATGGTGGTTTTTATTATTATTACCTGGGGCTTTTTGTTTTTGTTTATTCATTCCTGTTACCCTTCCAGAACTGTTACAAGATTTGAGTTATCCTCTGATAAGACGTGTATATATTTATGCCTGTTTATATAATGTTTGTAAAATATGTACAGTTCTGTAAGTAAAAATTGAAACTAAAATATGAATTTTTAAATTCTGTGTTGTTTTTTCATTTTTTTTTTTTATTTTGTTTTATAGATATATACCTTTCACAGATAAAATAAAAACTTGGCAAAATTGATGCATAAAGAATACCAAGGTTTGGCTTCTAGTTTGAATGATAAATGATTCATCTAAACAATCAGTTATTTTGACTTGGCAGTAAGCAAACAAACTGCCATTTTAAAAATCAGCCTAGATTGCTTTTATTTGTTAGATTATCAATTTTACTAAGTTACATATATATATAATCTTTGTTTAAGTAAGTTATAAATAAATGGAAATTACTATAAAAGTTAATATATTGTCTGATTACAAGGTAATTCATAGTAGATAGCTTCTATCAATACATTCACTATGAAGATATTTGACAGTTTTTAAACATTCATATAAAATATAATCTTAGCAAATATATATATAAATATGGATAGAATGTAGTAAATAATGATAATTTTTGTCTCATAAAACTTCAGGAAAAACAAATCAAATAATTTAATATTCCACTCATTTTACACTTGGTGAATATTTGAAACTTTTTGCTTATTACTACATAAGCAAAAATAATTTATTTATTTACTTATATATAAATAAATTTATTTGTTGCAATATTTAGAAACAATCTTTACTTATATTTCAATCACTGTTGCTTAACTTAATAATTGTGAAGCACATATTTATTCATTTATAAATAGGGATGAAGACTAATGAATTATCTTTTATTTATGCAATGAATTTACTTTTCTAAATGGATACAAAATTACTTATAGTTTTTATAATATATAAAATTAAAAGCGTGTGAAGCACTTATAAATCAGAATGAAATTAGGGAATTATAATTTGGGTTTACAGTACTTATGTATTAGTTCTGCAACACGTATTAGACCTGCTGCGCCTTTTCACATTCATATCAATACACTGATAACTTTCTAATCTTGTGATCTGACCAAAATAACATATATACGTGGATCTTGCACACATTTAAAATGATAAATTCATCAAAATGGACCACATATACATGATATTTTTGCAAAATTTACAAAGTTATCAGCTGGCTGAATACATATGTGAAATGGTGTTGCAGGATTAATATGTGACAAATTGCATCAGATTAAATCTAACAATACTAGAAATATGAATTTCACACAACAAATATAAAATCTGACATGCAATATGAATTTCATCTAAAAATCAATCTTGAAAAGTATATTTTTAATACTAGTAAAAGTTGATTTGACATAAAAAAAAAGTTTTAAATATGACATGCCATTATGCAATTCCCAAATGTTACTTTAAATATGGATAAAACAATCACTAAATTACAAAAAACAATAAAATATACACATACAGTATTTACCATGTAATAATATATAACAGGAATTGTTGCAATGAAACAATTTGCTGTGCATCTCCTTTATTTTAAGTGGATAAATTTTTTTGCCCAAAATGGAGACCAAAAATAAAATGCACACTTACTTAACATGTGATTGTATTTGTGGTTCACACAAATGATCATAACTGGCAGTTAGTAATTCAGCACTTTTATAGGCTCTCCAACAGTCAATATAACCTAAAATATTACACAAGAAAGCCATAAATATATATACATGATACTTATCATGTAATATATAACAGGAATTGTCATGATAAAACAATCAATTTGCTGATTCTACTTTAAGTGGATAAATTTTTTTCCTGCAATGGAGACTAAAAGTAAAATTTTTATTTTTTCCCAAAATGCACACCTAACACATGATTGTATTTGTGGTTCACATGAAAATGATCGTAATCAGCACTTCATAATTCAGCATTTTTATAGGCCTTCCAACAGTCTGAATAAATCGTAGATCCCTCTTCCACATTTTGTTTGACAGTCTCCCTGCCACAAGCCACCAAACATCCACTGTTCAGAAAGAATTCGTCCAGCTGGTTTTGAAAAGGCTCTCATCAATTTTGTTAGGATCTCCAATTTTATTTTATTTTTGAAAATATAAAACAGCATTCATTTCAGTAGCAGATTAAAAAACTTAATCAAAAATACAAATGAAGTCAAAAATAGTTTAAAAATGCAATTGATAGCACTAAAGATCTCATCAGAACGAAATCTGGACAATAACAGTCAAAATGATCACACACAAAAAAAATACATTATTGAAAGAGATCGGATCAAATCGCAGGATTTATTTGACATGATCGCAAGATTACACATTTACCACAAATATGAAAAGGCATATCATCACTTGTATTTTGCAGGACTAATATATAAGTACTGGGTTTACTAATATCTTCTAAGTTATAGTTTGGTCTTCAGTTATATTTTTTTAGCAAAAATAAGCTTATTAAAAGAGTGGATGTTAAATATGCATAAACAATGATATATATTAACTCAATAATTCAGATAGTCCTCTTAGAAATACTTTCCAAATATATTTTGATAGTTTAATATTTTGTAAGGTACGGTGCAGTTATTATTTAACTGATTTAACCTATTTGTTAATGAGGTATAACAAAGCATATCTCTCTTGAGCTTTAAGAAAGATTATTGCATATCCCCCACTATTGATGATCAAATCAGAACTTTTATTTACAATTATTCCCTAATAATATTTTCAAAATACTGGTTACATTTAAAAATGCATCATCTAAACCTAAGTGGTTGGCAAAAAGAATCTGTTAAAGATATTTTTTTATTTATATTTGATATTGGAAAACGTATTAAACACTATCAGCAATGAAAAACTGTCTTACAGATATTTTAAATTTGTTTTTAATTAGCATGTTGACTCCCAAGATAAATTATTTTCAAAATTGTAGTTTTAAATTAATAATTTTTGGGTAATACTAAGGCTTTAATGAAAATGAAATTTGTTTAAATAATTCAAGCTATAAATAATTTTTGCTATTATTTGTTTACCCTTAAGTATAAATATTTGTCCACTATTTTAAATGACTAAACTTATTAATGTGAAAATATGGCTGCTATCCTTGCAAAGACCAATTCCCTTATTTTCTGTAATAAAAGATTTTTGCAAGCTCATAATGCAAAATTTATGTAGCTTTAAATATGTACATAAATATAAAAATTATTTAAAATTTTCAGTCGTGAATAGTTCTGCAAATCACTTGCAACCACTTGCCTCTTCTTGATTTTTCTAGTCAAAATGCTCTTCAATGTCATTATTAACTTTTTTATAAAACTGGATATTCAATTCTTATTACTGGATCATTTTTAAAGTTCCTTTTCTTCATACTATGTCTTGGTAGAAAATTTGCTGGTAAATTGTCTTTTCATATTGGCTATTTTTCTTTTTTGCCATATTTTATAAAATATCTTACTGATTTCAATTGTTTGTGAACCATCTCAAAATCTATTAATATTTTAAAACAATTTGCAAGATCTAATTTAAATTCAGTGGAATGTTTGAAAATTAGGAATATCTGACAATACTGATTTTTTAAATCTAATTTTCATCTCTATTTTTGCATTAAAACTTAACTTACGTCTCACTAATTACTTCCTGTGTTAAATCTATTAAGTACATATCCATAATCTTGAAATATATATTTTGTGTTGGTCAAAATATCTAATTCTCCTATGTTTATTTCCATTTAGCATTTTTTTTCAAAGAATATTCAGTTTTTTGTGATGTGTCTGCTGCTTGGAAGGCAGCTATGCTAACCACTAGGCCACCAATACTTGACAAAAGTTTTTTGTACATTCATATGAAAATTCTCTACTTCACATTAAGAAACTTTGGGCATAAACTTGACTAATGTGCATGTGGTATCTTCTTCTAAATTGACTAGCTAATCTTACCATTCTACTTCATATAATGTCAATCTTCACAATGTTATGCTTCCACTTCTTTCATTTATGAATCCCATTAAATTTGTGCCTTTGTCAAAGCACATTTCCACTTTTCTTCTAAACTTAAGAAAGTCCAGTAATATCCCATTTAATATTAGACAATTCTAAGTCATTCAATCTTCCTTCATTTGAAAAGTGATCTGCAACTGTATGTACCTAAATAAAAAGTTGTCATTGGATGGCAGAATGGGTGCACAACTGTGGAATTCTTAGCATTGTACCTTAGACTGCCAATCAGTAGAGATCATAATTTAGTTTTATCTATTATGATTGTAAATATTTATTTAAAAAAAGTTCATTCTGCATTCAATAAAAGTACTATTATTTTAATTAACAATTACGAGTAAACTGAGATGAAAGCCTGTTGTGTTTTTTGATCTTAAATTCAGTGGTTTAAAGCCAATGACCTCGATCAGATTGTCCATGTTGCAGTGAAGTGAACGCCAGCAATTTGCTTTTCAATATAAGGTTTCAAAAACAACCCCCTTTCTCCAGCATTATATGCATTGTTTATTTAATTTCTTGCACATTAATTTATTTGTAGCATTTTTTAAAGCACTATTCAGGGAGGGGGAGTGATAGAACATTTCCAAAGAGCTCTTATTTTCATCACATACTAAATTCAAAAACTGTAAAATCCACCATATTGTCATTTGCTAAGACATTTATTTCATAATACAAATTAAAATCATTTTTGCTCGTAAAAAATTTTTCTACACTATTATAATAGTAATTGGGGGTGGGTGGGTGGTAGTATTAAAACACAATTATTTTCTGGCCCAATACTAATTGTAACCCCCCAACTGATATTTATAGAACTTTAGTTTTTTTATTTCACAATTTCGAATTTAATAATAGATATTAAATTAATAGGAAAAAATAACATAATTAATTTGTGTGTGTGCACTTCACATATAGTAAAGTTAATGAAATTGCTGTGCAATGAAATATTTCAATCAAAGTCTAGACTTTTAAGCCAAGTTTTTATAGAATTCTGTTCTCATAACAAAAGCAAATTATTTTTTGGCTAAGCATTAAAATATAATCTAGTAGCTGATATTTTTAGAAAATAAGATTTTTAATATTTCATTTATAATCTTATGTTTAGTAATACTAATTAAACTAAATTTTTTGAGTCTTTGGAATTTTTTTATTATATAATGTTCTGTTATAAAACTTACTTTGGATGCAGTGATTTCAAAGTGAAATTAGAGTATGCCATTATAAAATGTGATAGACGGGTCGGCAACTTTTAGTGGTAATGTGCCAAAATTATGTTATAATGTCATTCCGCATCCGGACAATTAGACCAGTCTTATATGGTATCAAAATTATGTCCAGTTATAATGGACTATTTCTATACTTTTGAAACCCATTATAATTGGATCTTTTATTGATCATTCAATATTTTAAAATTCATAGGTGAAAGGAATGTTTTGTTAAATTTTAATTTTTAACATTATTAAAAATTGTATTATAAATTACAAGAATTCTAATGTCATTCGTTATTACTAATCTGAACAATTAATGCTAACCTTGTTCTTGTATCTTTGCTCAATATCATGTGTGCAATTGATCACTTTTAGCTTCATGCACGCTTCTGGATGTTCAGGTGTTAGTGAACTCAAAATATTTTTTATATGTGAGAAAAATTTCTTCATGTAGATAAGTTGAGCCAAACATCAAAAGCAGAGCATGACTTTCTTCAAAGAATTATATCTTTCAGATTTCCAGACAGTTTCTTTTAAGAGTTTTGGGCAATTCTACAAATTTAGTTTTCCACAATTCTGATTATATAAATATAGATTTGAACTCAGATTTTCAAGCACCCTTCAACTATCTCATACCACAGGCTTCAATCTACTCCATTAAAGTATGAAATTTGCTCCCTTAATATATACTGAGCACTGATTATATATATGTGTGGGGGGTGATAATCTGGACTAACTGATGAGTGCTGCTTTAGCATGAAATACTGTTATTGGTGATTATTTATCTTTTCTACATTGTGTGGTCATGTGTATCAGTAGTATGAGATAGTGTGAAATAGTTGAAGGGTGCTTGAAAGTCGGTTCAAATCCCCTATATTTACAATTAGGCTCCAGGTATATGAAGAGTGCCTGTATTTCAAATAATTCTGATTATATGTTAATTAGGGTTCAATTTCAAAAATTTGGTGTCTGTCCACACAAAAGATAGTCAAATGGGATTATCTTTAGATCAATTATATCAGGTTTGTTGATGAAAGAAAACATGGGAATGTGTGTTTGGAAGTATTCACATCATTTGGAAAATTCTCTGAGGGCTTCAACATACTTTTGAAGTCTGTCTTTATTAATGTTAAATTGATTTGCATGGATCTACATTTGGAAAGTATTTGTAGGTGTTAGTGGTTTTATCACACCAAAATATATCTAATTTTGAAGCAAATCCTTTTCAATATTAAAACGTTCTAGTACTGTTTGACCCTTTCTTTTACAAATTTAAGTCATTCGGGTATTGAGTTATATCAGTCAGAACATCAATTTGCATAACCAGTCTTCATCATTCATTTCTGAGAAATTTGTTTTTCATCAAACCTGTTCAAGATCTGACATCCAACGGACATTGCTGTATAGAGGGAGGTCCATATATGCACTGTTCATTTTTTGTAAAAGGGACTTAAATTGTCTGTGGGTCAATAAAGAATGAGAAACAAATTGACTATCTTAAGGATAGCATCCTTGACAGAATTCAAGTACTGTGGCATGATTTTCACAACTAAACTTTTCTGGTGTATAATGCAGTGGAAACTCAATATTCTATGTCTAATATGATTTTCAAGAAGTTTAACAAATCCCTTTCCTACCATTGCATGGCTGGCATCAGTAGTAGCACTAAATATTTGTGTTAATTTTTTGATTTTCAAAGTAGTTGAAAAATGCAATGAAAGTGTCATTTCCCTTTGTTGTACCAGTAAGAGAAATCAAGCAACACAATTCTTAATAAATATAATCACATCTTCACCCATCTCAGTTATTCGTCTTTGATTTGGTCTTGCAGAAGTCAGTATTTTTCAAATTTGAGTCAGTATTGTTTGTTTATTTGGTAGATTGCTGAATAAGATTTCAGAACTTCTCCAAAATGTTTCTTTGATGAATTCTTTATCTGTGAAAGGTTTGGCTTTTGAAGTCACATTCTGTGGGTTTAATTTTGGTTCCAATTATTTGAATAAAATAAGTTTGTTTCTTGAAGGCAGAAACAGCCCTTTTTATAGCTTCACCTTTCTCATCAGTTTTTAAATGTGGATAGATGTTTAGTTTGATAATGTCTGTTTACACTTGAGATACTACACACATTTTCACAGCATGATCCTTTTGCTGTACAAATCCTTATTCATTTGTCCAAGAGTCTTGAAAAGAATGAACATCCTGCTTTTATAGGTCATTTTGGGGTAATGTATTAATAATAATAGTTTTATTTTAATGTGCCACACCCTGCACTGAAAATAGTTTTCCTTTATATGTAAGTTGTATGGACGAAATGTAGGCGGGGGCATAAATGCATGTACAGTAATTATATAATAATGAATTTTGTTAAAACGGATCACTGCCTCCACTGAATCATATCCCCTTTCCATGTGTAAAACAGATGATGGTGCAAATGTGTGTGCTGTAAAATATATTTTTTTACTATTTCAGTGTAAT
This sequence comes from Epiperipatus broadwayi, assembly GCA_028023455.1. Classification (NCBI taxonomy): domain Eukaryota; kingdom Metazoa; phylum Onychophora; class Udeonychophora; order Euonychophora; family Peripatidae; genus Epiperipatus; species Epiperipatus broadwayi. The sequence continues at coordinate 853,691 of JAQFVV010006238.1, forward strand.
CAGAAAGCTATTGATAATTGTTCCACATGGCATGCATGTCATAAGTTACCAACTTCTGGTCTAAGAAATAATGGAACTAATGGTTAAAAGATGTAGTTTACATTTATCCAAAATCGTAGAATTCTGAAAAAGTATTTTCTAGAACATCAAAGATTTTTTTATTAGGATGAACATACCAAATCTAATAGAGAGGTTGGAATTAATGAACAGTTGTAAGCAAATACTTGAACAGAATATTATGATGATGAGAGCAAATTTTATGACTTCAAATAATCTAAGCAGTAGATAATTTTGCTATTGGTGGTTTGCCATTACTCGTATTCATAATTCATTAGTGATATTATACAGTCTATTTTATACAGCAGTGGATGTAAACTTCAAAATGAATTTTTACATTCATTTAAATTTCAGTAAAAGAGATGGAAAACTATATCCATATATGAGAACAATGGGTAAAGTTTCGCATAAGTTGTTACAAATTAATCATAAACATTTTGTAGAATTAAACATTAACAAAGAAATGTTTTTGAAGTCAAGCCAATAAAGTAGCATGATTAATGGCTTCAGTATGGAACTTCTTAGTAATACAATCATAGTGGTTCTTTACAATGTTTTTTTTTTTTTTTTTATGTATTAAAGTCCCAATTTACCACAAAAAAAGAACAGGAAAAGTAAAAATGACTACTTTGTGTTACTCTACTTATGTTTCTACTGAAAGTAAAGCAAATAATATTAGATGAACAAATAAACATTAGATAAAAACCAAAATTTTATTCATTGATGAAAATGGTGCTGCAGAAATAAACATAGATATCTCCGAGATTTATTCTGCTAAAGTTTCTGAAATAAGATTAAGACGTAAATAAATGAGGAAAATTTTAAAATGTGAAATTAGATTTTTAAAAAAGGATTAGATAATACTGGATTCTATAGAAATAAGACCGGAATTGAGAGGATTTTAGAAATAGATATTCTAGAATTGTTACTTTTAAAGGTGTTTATGCTAAGTTTTTATCTAAAGATAGATCGAATCTGTATGCCAAGTTCTCTACTTAAAGGCAGATTGAATCGTTATAATGTTATAAATAAGTAATAATATTGGTTTCCATTTTCTAAAACATACTTTATTACAGCATTACAAGCTTTATAATTATTAAACTGTCATAATGAGAATGTAAATAGATATACATAAAGTTTATGAGTGGTAAGCTACTGTAAATTTGACTGTCTTCTAATAAGTGCAGTACAAGTTTTTCATAACTAATTTTAATAGACTAGTCTTTAACCACTAAAGTTTAATATATTAACAAAAGTAGATATAAATCTGATCGTTATGTGTGCTATCTAATAATAAAAACTTGTCATTATCAATAAACTTTTTCCTTGTAAAAATGAATCGTCTGTCAGAGAGAACTGAACGTATTTGATTACTCAACAACCGAATATTTTAAACTATCTTACCTGACTGAATTATAAATGATCATGATTATCCATAACTTACAGAATGAAATGAAAACTATCATTACTATTAAATTAATCATCGTGCATGTGAAAATTTTGTTTTTAAATTTTTGAGGATTAGTTTTAAAAATACTAAACTCGTTCTAAAAATCAAACATTGAAAACTTGACAAATATGCAGAAATTAACTTATAAGTATTAAAGCACTTAGATACTATCTTATTCTTGAAAGATGTTCTATAAATAATATAAACATAAAAGAATTCTATGTTTCATTTTAGTGCTGTTTGATATTTTAATGATGGTGTTAAAGTAGATATATAAAAATATAGCATGCTATCCAAAATCAAAGTGTCATTTACATTGTAAATAAATTATTTTATTGCATGTCTAAATTATTTCAAAACGTACTCATTGCATGGCATTATTGACTTATATTTTAGTCAGTTTAAATTAGCAAAATTGGAAAAAAATTATCATCATTTATTGGTTTATTGCTTTGGGATTTACATGATGCCATAGCACTACAAGTGGCAAATTAGCTTTGGTCCATGGTCTTTGAGATCTAGATACAGCATTCATCACTATACTATGCAGAACAACATTAAAATAGTCATATTTGCTGTTATTTAAGATTGTGCACACTTGCTTTAAAAGTAATTCTTAGGTGAATGGAGTTGCTTTTAAAATTTAAATATATTTTTTTGTCCCGAAGATAGTGAATTGCTAGGCATTAAAATAATATGATCTAGTAATAACTGCAGATCATACAATTGCTTCCCTTTCAACATTAGAACTCCATTTTTATGGCTGGGCATCACTTTCAATCTATATCAATCCACTGTAGAATGAAGATATCTCCAAATTTAATTCAGTTTCTCTGATTTCTAGCTCATTTCTCCACATCATATCAGAAAACTTCCTTAGTTCAGCCTACATCTCGGTGTTTTACAATCTACTGGGGTTCAATTAAAACCATCCTATTATCATCTCTCTAGAAATATGTCCAATACAGCTCTACTTCAATCTCTTAATTTTTTTTCCAATGATGGTAGTAATAACTTCTCTCATCCATGTATCTCATTTTTAATATTTTCTGTTAAAAGTCCAAGTCTCAGATCTATAAGTAAGAACTGATGAAACAATTAAAAACCTTTCTTTTCAAGCACATAAGTATATTTTCATTTAATATTTAGGTATTTCTATTGAAAGCATTCCATCCTGGTTTAATCCTATGATTAACTTCATCCATTATGTTTCCATCTAAATTAATAATTTGACCATGATATTTGTAGTTGCTAAATTTTAATTCATCATTATCAATCTTTATTTTCTTTTGAGAAAAATCCATTGAGCAATCTTTTTAGCATTTATCTTTAGTTTTTGTTGTTTTTTTTTCATTAAATATTATTTGCAAAAACAGTTGCATCATCTGTAAAATCTAGATTACTTAAATAATCTCCATTTACTTTTAATCCCATAGCTTTCTATTTTAATTCACAAAATACTTATTGTGAAACTGCTGTAAAAGGTATTGGAAATATGAACCCCTCTTGCACATTCTTGTCAATGTTAATCTTATTATAACTAATTTAATTAAATCTGTTGCATTTTGATAAATATTCTTCAGAATACTACAATATCCTCTGTTTTCCTGAAGGTTTGTGATGATGGTGTTCTAGTTGTATATTTAATTGGACTATTTCCATCATCTAATATGTGTATTGAATGTTTAGAAAATTTTAACTTTATTTAAATATTCCAAATACATTCAACTGTTAGTAATATCACATCAAACAAGTTAGTATATGCACAACATTTCGAGAGGTATTTTCCCCTCCAGGTGTTGCTGGCCTGACCCTTAGATTCTTAAATATTGAATTTTAAGGTAACGGATGGCTCAGTTGGTTAGAGCATTACCTTAAAATTCAAGACTCAATCCCATGCTAGTTCTGTCACTGGACAGGCCAGCAACACCTGAAGAAGAGAGGAGAAAAATATCTCGAAACATTGTGCATATATTAATCTGTTTGATGTGCTATTACTAACAGTTGAATGTATTTGGAATATTTAAATAAAGTTAAATTTTTCTAAAGACATTCAATACACATTAGATGATGGAAATATTCAATATAAAAATACAACTACAATATCCTGGTCAAGCATTGATGGCTGAGTGGTCAGCACAGCTGCCTTACAAGCAGTTGTCGCAGGTTTACTTCCTGGCCGATACTTTGACACATGAAAAAAAACTACAATATCCTGAGTCTTTGTCTTGATCCAATTCTTTAATCACCATAAAAATGCTTATAGAATCAAATGCCTTTTAATAATCCAAAGCATAATGAGAACTCATATTCATTGGTCCTTTCTATAACTTGTCTCAATCCTTGGATGTTATCCATTTTAGTAAAATCACTTAAATCCTGTTATTCATTTGGTTAATTAAAATTCAAAATCTGCTGTAGACGAATTTTGTATAGGTCTGTAATTTCTAATATCTTTTTTATCACTTTTTTTAAATATTAATATTAGTACTGCATTCTTCCAATCATATGGTATACTTTTATCATTTAGTCCTTTGGAATACAACTTTGCCAATATTGTTTTTATTTATTCATCTACTTCGTTTAAGAAATTGATTATAAGTTCATCCATCATTACCAGGAGCATTTTTACGTAGATTTAATTGGATGTCTTCTTTAGTTAAAATACTAAGCAATCAGATGTAACAATTGTAGGGTATAGTTTGTTTTCTTTTTCTTTATTGCTATATAATTCTTCATAGAATTCTTTCATATATTTTATGATGTCATCTCTCTTTGTAAAAGTTCCACCACCTTTTTATTGTAGAAATAAATTTTCTATCAATTCCAAAATATTTTACATTTTTGAGACTTATTCTCTTCAACAGTTTTTCCTTATTAATTCACAATTATATTTTTTTACATTAATGATAACTCTTTTTCCTACCACTTTACAAAAGTATACATTCACTTCTTAATGGATTATTTTTATATTTTTTCATATTCCTTCTTTTCTTCATAAATTGTCTTGTCTCAGTAGAAATTTTATTGGCCAATTGCTGCTTTTTTTGTACTAGTTATCTTTTTTACAGTTTTTATCCTATTGATTTCGTTCATATTTGAGTCATGTTCAAAATCTGATAATGTTTGAAAACGATTTGCAAGTTCTAATTTAAATTCGTTGGAATGTTACTGAAGATTAGGAATATCACCTGTGAATATTTTTTTTTTAATAATTTGTGTCCCTTTTGTTTTGCATTAACATGTATCTTATTTCTCACTAATCGATTATTATTTTCTGGGTTGAATTAATTAAGAACATTACAATCTTAAAATACATATTTTCTATTAATCTAAATATCCAATTCCGCTATACCTTCATTTTGATATTTCCATATCTATTTTTATTTAGCTTTTTTTTTTTCAAAGAATTTGTAATATACAGTTTCTGCAAACTCCACTAGTCTGTGTCCTCTCATTTCTATCACCGTAACCAAATTTATTCACAACACTTTCATCTTTCAATTATTTACCCATTCAAGCATTAAAATTTTCTATTGCAATTTTAAAATGTTGTTTAGTCTGATCAAACCCTTTTATATATGCATATAAAAATTATCTGTTTCTTCATCAAAATGAGAACTTGCTGGCCATAAATTTGAATTATCTGCATTTGGTATTTTCCATTAAGTTAAATAACTAAGCTCGCTGCTGTTCAATACACTTAGTCTCCACAATGATGAAGTTCAACTTTTTATTTATAATGAATCCAACTTCATTAGTGATTCCAATATATGTGACTTTAAAGTAAATTATGTGAGCACTTTTTAAATCAATTGTCTCTTTGCCTTTTCTTCTAACTTCACAAAATCCAACAATGTCCCATTTATTATTAGACAGTTCTTCCCAGTGATCTACAGTTGTAAATTGCTAAATAAATGATCATCACTGAATAGCATTCTGGATCCACAATTGGGGAATTTTTAAGAATCTTCTGTATTTGGTTGCCTTAACTAGTGACTCTTGTGAATAAAATCATAATATCACTTCTCTTTATTGTAAATGTCTGTTTAAAAGTTCATTCACATATTCATTCTGCCTTCAAGTAAATTCAGTTAGTAGTTAAGAACTATCGGGCAACTGAAAATAAAGACTGGAGTTTTTTTTATCTTAAACTCAAAAATAAAAAGCCAATAAACTTATCACATGGGCTGATACTTATTGGTGTGCAGCCCATCCATGTTTATATACTATATGAATAGTCATATAGTAAAAACAGCTGCAATGACAATCACATTGAGTGAACATTAGGGAGGAAAAGTCATTTATTGGGAAATATTCAAGATGAATGTCTAGTATACTTTTTTAAACTAATGTATTCATCATGAAGTTACTGCAGATTGTTCTCTAATGAATTGTATTCTTGTTCAATATAAGCCTCTAAATTTCTCAAATCTTCATTTATCATTTAACTCCTATTTCCACAGAAGCAAAACTCTCCATACAATAGCACCACTCAGTGCAAGCCAGAGTAATCAATGATGCAGGAAGGTTTGCATAAAATCCTTATCCTGTGCCTACTCATCCAATATCACCAGACTAGTTTCTAGCTTGTAGCTTTCATCAGTGATGAACTTTGTATCTGAGAGCACTGCACCTAGGTAGAATTTTGCTTCTGTGTAAACAGCTTGCGTAAGCATAAAGAATGGTGATCAGGTGATGTTTAGTGACTTAACTCCTATTTCATGAATCATAAAACAGACATTAAGAATAACAATGTTGCCACTTGTAGACTCAAACTGCCCACCCTAATAATGTATTCAAAATAGATGACTATAATTAGTGAGGTGTAAGATAATATTAACGCAAAGCTAGAGAGAAAAGCAGTTAACTTTGTATCCCTACCTTCAGAAATATTCCAATGAATTTAAAGTAGACCTTGCAAATTATTTTAAGATAAGAGACATTAAACTTGAATGAGATCGATAAGATAACAGCTACTCCAAGAATTTTAAGCAGATAGTACAAGCAATTCAACAGTTAATTTTCAATTAAAACGACAATGAATAAAGGAAAGTGCTATGAAAATATTTTAAAGCAATCTACTTAGAATTGGATGTGTGGAATTCTGTAAAGTGATATAGAAATGAGTTAGTGTTGATAAAAGAAAATGTCAAAGTGACAAAAGCTACAAAAGAAGCAGTATTGTAAAAAAAATTATTTTGACAATAGGAAGAAAGGATGGTATTGTTACTAAAATGATGAATGGCATCATGAAGTTTTGGGAATTTTTATACAAGGAGCTATAAGAATAAAGAACATGAAAGCAAAGTTGTAGTGTTTTGTAAAAATGGCAGACATTTTGTGCACTCCAGAAAAAACTAGAATTTATTCGAGAGGTTGTTTTAGATCACGCGCTGATAACTGGAATTTAATTAAGACATTGACGTAATGGTGATCGACTATTCCAAGATATATTTGCTGATTGCAAATATTTCTGGATAAGAGACGATACCTTATTGGACGGTGTATTAATTGTTGCAGTTATCAGGATGCGATAAGAAGACTGGGTAACAATTACGCAGGGTAGATTAGAGGACAACTCCAGTAGAGAGCAGTCATGCAGTTTTTGAGTAGGCAGTGATTTGAGTACAACTACAGTAAAGATATCTCGCGTCAGTGCTTGTGGTTAATGACCAGCGCCCAGTGAAATGAAGTCCATGGGTGTAGCTGAAAGAGCCCACGGAGATGGGGAGACTGCAGCAGAGATATTGATAGCATTAGTTGCAGACCATTCTTTGGAGAGCATCCGTTTGCAGACCATTCGTTGGAGAGCATCCATGGCAGACCATTCGTTTGGAGAGCATCCTTTGCAGAGAATACAGAATGTATTCAGAGCATTCATTGCAGACCATTTGTTGGAGAGCATCCTCAGCAGAGCATTTGTTGCAAGAGAACATCATGGGAATTGAACATAGTTACTTGCTGACCGCACAGTCATACTTGCGGATATAACATTGGCAGAGTCAGACTGGCGGATACAACATTGGCATAGTCGCATTTGGAACCTGTGAGTAGCGAATAAGGTTTGAACAACAAGTTTAGCTATAGAAGGAGAAATCGGGTGAAAATGAAAATCCCAGTTAGTAACGTTAATATCGGAAGTGAAAGTTTTGAAATAAAACGCGCAGTTAACAGTGGAAGCTGGGGCCCACCATGCTTGCGCAGTCACCATTGAACATAACTGGCTAAAAAGTTTCGGCAGCAAAGTTAAATCATACATTTCTTAGTGAAATAACAGGAAAGTAGGAATAAAAAAACACCAAGGAATAGCAACAAGGGTTTTTCTGGAGTGGAGGGAGATGTAGTGTTTTGTAAAAATGGCAGACATTTTGTGCACTCCAGAAAAAACTAGAATTTATTCGAGAGGTTTTAGATCGCGTGCTGATAACTGGAATTTAATTAAGGCATTGACGTAATGGCGATTGACTATTCCAAGAGATATTTGCTGATTGCAAATATTTCTGGATAAGAGACGATACCTTATTGGACGGTGTATTAATTGTTGCAGTTATCAGGATGCGATAAGAAGACTGGGTAACAACTATGCAGGGTAGATTAGAGGACAACTCCAGTAGAGAACATGTCACACAGTTTTTGAGTAGGCAGTGATTTGAGTACAACTACAGTAGATATCTCATGTCAGTGCTTGCGGTTAATGACCAGTGCCCGGTGGAAATGTAGTCCACAGGTGTAGCTGAAAGATCCCACAGAGATGGGGAGACCGCAGTGGAGATATTGAGAGCATTCGTTGCAGACCATTTGTTGGAGAGCATCCGTTTGCAGACCATTCATTGGAGAGCATCTGTGGTAGAGCATTCGTTGCAGACCATTCGTTTGGAGAGCATCTGTTGCAGAGAGTACAGAGTGTATTCAGAGCATTCGTTGCAAGAGAACATCGTGGGAATTGAACATAGTTGTTTGCTGACCGCACAGTCATACTTGCGGATATAACATTGGCACAGTCAGACTGGCGGATACAACAAAAGTAAACCCCATAATGCATTTGAAATTCCAAGTATTTTAAGTGAAATATGACCTTAAATCTATGAAGAATAAAAAAAGTTCCAGGAAGTGAGAATTATTATAGACAAAACGTAATGGAACAGTTTATTGCACAATAGTTAATGTCAAAATTCTCATAAAATATTAGTTTCAGAAGTAAAAGATTTGACCTCCGATCCATGAACTTTAACTATAGAGTCCACTTCATTATCATTGCAGCAAATTGCACAAGGAATCATTATAGATAATAAGCAAATATTAAATAAGTAGAAGAATGTAATCATGATATTTAAGAAAAGTGGAAAGAAAATATTTGAAATATAGATTTACTAATACATTTCAAAATAATTAGAATTTGTCTGTAAAGAACAGACTGGATTAAAAATTGGTTATTACACAACATATCGCATATAACTAGTATGAAATGTTATAGAAAGAACTAATCCCAATATGATTGACATTATGCTCTGGATTTATAGATTATAAAATTTACTTCCTTTAAGCTCAGAATATTATCCAATTTTGACGAACATTTATTGAACTGAAACAACAGTCATTAGATTAAAAATTTAAGAAGTTTCACATTGATAAGTGTATAAGAAGAGTGATTCTACTTATTTAAAACTACAGAAAGTATTTTATGGATAGAAGTGGGAAACTAAAGATTGGATGAATTATGGAATCCTACAGGTAATGTGTTTCTACAAATATATTAGAACTTAAAAAAATGATAGAATTATTTGATGGAAGCAAGAAAAAAAGAATCGAAGATAAATGCTATTAAGTCTAATGAAAGCAAGACTAATGTCAATAGATTTCAAAAAATTAACCAAAAATACTTTGTCAGATTCTTACTACAAATGGAAACAAAATACTGAATTAAACTGATGATAGAAATAATATTAAACAGTAATATACCTATATTCTTGAAAATGGAGATTAAATATTTTACCAATATCATCTCATGGATTTGAAACGAATAATACTAAATTTTAGACCACATATTGGAGTAAAGAGACATGCATGATAAAGTTACACAAAGTAATCAAAAGCAAAACATATCAATGAAAAAATATATCACTTAATACATTGAAACGAGACGAATCAAATTAAGATGAATATGTCATTAGATGAGAACCCAATTAATGAAAAACTAGTCTTAAAGTGGATCTCAAAGGAATGCAAAAGACCTAGAAAAAACTATTATGAGATGAATGACTGAGAAGAAAGTTTTTTAGATGAGAAGCTGGATTAAATCCAGAGATCTGTCATTCAGCAGTGGATTCAAAATGATGCAGATTATAAAAACACTTGTGATATCTAAATATTTTGTGTTAATTAAGTAATTACTCAAATAAAATATGATTTCCTGCCTCAAAGTTCACAAAAAGTTTGTTCGCTAGAAATAGTGATTTGTGTCTATCACTTTACGAAATGCTCTGAACCACACATATTGCAAATTATAACAAATCTAATGAAAATATGCTTTTTTTAAGCACCATGAATTTCAGTCTGCAAATGTAAGCACAATTTTTTTCTATTTCTCTCTGTAACCAATTTCTATTTTTCTGCTCTTTTGTGTTTTTCATAATGTCTATCCATTTTTTTTTTGTTAATTCCTTTGATTGTGATTCTCTCATTCCATCTCCATATCTTTTTAGTCTTTTTATTTCTGTTCCTCCATTTCAAATCATATAAAGTTACACATTACTCTGTATTAGAAGCTGTAATTCATTATTTTCTCAGTCCCTTCTATTTGAAGTTTGAGTAATCAGTGGACAATAGATGGCAATTAGATCTATATTTCCAGGATTAGCTTTGAGTTATTAATCATCTTCAATAAGGAGCAGAATTTGCATACACACATCTATCAACCATCTTTATATCTTCTTTTATTCTTTCCAAGTTAATACTCGAGATACTAAACTAAAGCTAACTTGCTTGTATAATAAGATTACAATATGTACAATATTAACATACATTATTTCAGTTGTATGCTATCCCAAAAAAATGTAAGTGAACAAAAAGTAAAAACATATAATATAGTTTAATAAATTTTTCAATAAGGCAGTTTTTTTTTAAGCCCATATGTGATCACATTTATTAGTTATGTTTTTTTTTTATGTTAAAAATGTATACATTTTAATTTTTACTTCCTTTTTTTTAATCTTTTCCAATTTTATTTCATGAAATAAAATGTTTTCTAAGTGTAAAACTAAATATTTCATGAAATTAAGAAAATTTACCAAGTATCTTTCTTAAGCGATAAAATAAGTCATCAATTTAGTAGTGGCAAAAAAAAGAACTGTGAAACGTTCTTGCAATGTGTCAGAAAAAGTTAAACTGAGAATTTGAAATGGCTAATGACAAGTAGGGATTACAAGGGGTACCCAAAAATAACGAATTTTGTAATAAAAAGTGTGTATCTACTTTTAGATGTTATAAATTAAATCCTTCTCAAAGTACAGTCCATTTAATGCAATGCACTGGTCTAAACATGTTTTTGGCTTTTCAAAGTAGTTGGAAATTCTTGCATAGTGATGCCTTTTAACACCGGCATTATTTTATTTATTACCACTTCTAAGTCCACAAAAAAAATGTTTTGACCCATTTCTTTATTTAGGGGAATAAAAAGTTACATGAAGTGATGTCAGGCGAATGTAGCAGATGGATAAGTTAGGCCATGCTGTTTTTGATTAAAAATTATACCACACTCAAGGCTTTATATTTTGGCACATTGTCATGGTAAAACTTGCACTTCCCATTAAACTAAAAAATTGAGATGCTTTCATCTTATCATATCACAATCTTTTCAGAGCTTATAGTTAAAACATCTGAGTGAATGATGTCAATTGCATAAAAAAAATCACCTAGTTTTTTGGGGGTTCATGATGAATTTGACATTTTCATTAAACCATTCATAAGCTTTTCTTTTACCCAGAGCAGCTTGCTTGTAAGTTGTTTCATGAATTACACCTGTTTCCTTGCCATTTTCCCTAACACAAAACAGAATTTCATATTGTTTCAAATTTTTTAGCCATTCCAAAAATTTGACAAATGAGCAAGACACAATGCGACTTCTCTCGATGATGATAAATGGAAGACTGGTGCAGGGAGCACTTGCCAGAGGCATCTAGCAACAGAAATGTATTATTTATGTCTTCATCCTCCATAGAATTATTCTCATTATTTTTGAATGCCTCCTTGTAAATATTCCAAATTTGATATAAACTTTAAAACATCAAAACAACTACAAGGTCCATATTTATAATGAGATCACTATAATGTTTCTGTAAGAAGAAAAAATTATTGAACAAAAAAAATATATCTTCCAAAGCATGTTTAATTATGTAATAAATATGGTTTTAATTTCTCCTTATATGTAAAAACAAAAAATACTTAATTGTAATTATGATAAAATTTTGACACTTCACTATTCTTTTTTTAACATCACATGATCACCATTTCTTATGCTTGCTCATAACTGTTATTAAAACAGGCAAAATTCTCCATACAGTAGTTTCACTCAGTGCAAGCCAGAATAATCAATGGATGCCAGAAGACTTGAGCATAAAATCCCTATCTAGTGCCTATTCATCCAATATCCCCAGACTAGTTTCTCACTTGTGGCCTTCATCAGTGAGGAGCTAAAGATATCATACAATAAATCTTTTTTTTAGTAAAGATGCAGGAGATATATATAAATATGGCTCCTAATTAATAATTACTATTATTATTTTTATTTATGCTATAATCTACATTTAAATATACATACTATACACATAAAAGAAACTATGTTATATATGTGTGTATTGAAAAATACTATTTAATAAACAGTATGTATTTTATTGTAAAACCTTATCAACAAAGTATGAGATATATGTAATGGATGTGAGAAGGCTTGGAATAAAACAATGGATATCAAGATATATAATTTTATATAAGTCTAACACTACATCAATTATATATTTTAAATTGAAGAAAAATTTCACCTTTGGCAAGAAAATGTATTTTTAACAACAAAATGTTATGACAAGCATTTTTTCTTTTTGCATGAAAGCAAAAATACTTCGAATTTTAATTCAATCTGTGTTTTTCCCAAGTCTTTTGTGTTTATAATTGATTAAATGAAAATGTTTTGAACTTTTTAATTGCTTATATAATTTTGTTAATAGAATAGAAATCTTTCAGTGTCTTTCTTTTTTTTTTTTTTTTTTCAAAAATATGAAACTTAAAAGATTTTCAATAGAATGAAAAGTATTGATCACAAATCTCTTTTTTTTTTTAATTGTTAAAATCTAAAATTATTAAATATAAGTTGTGTTAAATTTATAATTGGATGTAAGTAAGTAACAGACTTAAATAATGGTTTTCTCATATGCATAAAAACAATCAAACTTATTCTGGAACAAACAAGTCCAAATACATTTCGTAAGCTAGGTTTTTAAAGAATCATTTAAATAAACTTGTAATCTGACAGAATAGATTGGTATTGGTGTAACAAATGGTAGGTGCCAATTCATTTAAATGATTCTTTAAGAATTTAGCCTGTGAATTATCTTAATAATGTGTTGACACATGTTTGTTCATGATTAGGGTTATATTTTTAGCATTATATATTTGACAAACTGCAAAATGATTTATATGCTCATTAAAATGATTAGAATTACACAATAAATGCTTTTTGTAATTTAGCTCAATGGTATAGTGAAGAATTTGTACAAAAAGTTCAACACTCAATTTTCACTGATTAAAATACATGGTCAGCTCTAGTGACTATGCAATCCATGTATTTGAATAAGGCATCAAAATTTATATTTAAAAATAAAGCACAAAAATGTCATATTGCTTTTCTGTTGAAACCTGAATATGTTGCATAATTCATTGACTACATATTTTTTAATAAGAATCATTTAATATAATGTATTGTGTTAAGTTTAATATCACACTATGTTGTTAATATCAGATGACATGAACAATTCTATCTTTTATCTATTCTTGATTTTATTATTGGTATGAATGCAGAGAATGCATTTTATCTTGAAATAATCTTCAATATTACTTTTAATATGAACACTATCTTTCCCAAATGTCTGTTATATATTTATAGAAGGCATTCTATTGAAAAACATCTTTTTCTTCTTATCTGTCTAGTGTAATGTTTTATGATAACTTTTGATTCCCAATTGGAATTTTGTATGTTCATAAATTTTCCCTGCAAATTTCTAATTTCTATATTCTTTGAATGCTCCCTTTTTCTCTTTCCTTGTGATATCTAGTTTAATATTTGTTTTGGGATGTTTTTAAAACATATTCTGACCGTGTTCATATCATTCCAGCTGTTGTATTCTGATATTGTTTACTATAATGTATTCATTGTTTCTCTTTTTTTTTTTTTATTGCTTAAGGTCTTCTTAACCATCCAGCATATCTTCACCACTACATTTACAAACATTCTGCTTTTTATTTTAGGTTCAAATATTAAAACAATAAGATCAAACAGTCACAAATAGTTCATGTGGGTAAACCACTTACAGAAATAGAATCAAAATGCAGTACATAAATATAGATCTGTAGTGATCATTATTTCTAATACATCCAGAAAATAAAGACATTAGTCTATTTGATGAATTGAATGTAACTTTTTATTTAGTAGCAGTTTAACTATCAATTGAAGGTTATTAAACTGAAAATAACTTGACTCCTAAGATTGTGGTAGTCTTAAGAAAATTACTATTGTTACCCTTAACAGTTTGCAAGTATAAAATGAAAACTTATATACATTTCACAAGGCCAAAATTAGATTTTCAAAACCAAAACTTATTAAAGTTTATTTGTATTCTACAATATTTGAAATTTGGTTGGATGGTCCTACCATGATTTTAGGTAATAATGAATTACAATTTTGCAAATTTGAAAGTCGTGTCAAGTTTTGTTTTAAACAGTTTTATATTTTGACAATAAAAATATGAAAATATCATGGCACAGGTTCTAAAATTTTAAAAAATAACATTACATGTGATTATGGTGCTTAGCACCAAAAGTGCACTAAAGCAAACAGAAAACTAATAAAAAAAATTCACCAAGAATACTAACAGGCATATGCAAAATTAAAAGAGGCAAAATTCTCCATACAGTATTGCCACTCAGTGCAATTCAGAGTAATCATTGGATGCCAGAAGTCTTGTGCATAAAATCCCCATCTAGTGCCTACTCATCTAATATCTCCAGACTAGTTTCTGGCTTATGGTCTTCATCAGTGAGGAGCCTTGGATCTGACAGCACTGCACCTAGATCTTAGGATTTAATAATATCCTCCAGCAGCGACCTTTTATCTCTACTTAACTACAAAACTATGAATCTTAAATTGAAAACACAATAATATTTTCAATCTAAGCTTATTAGCTTATATAGTCATATACTCAGTTAAGTATCTATACATTTTGGTGTCTTTGGTTCTTTAATAACCATAGCCACCACTATCCAGAAACTAGTCTGGGGATTTGGATGAGTAGACACTAGATGGGGATTTTATGCACATATTGATTACTCTGGCTTGCACTGAGTGGCAATGCTGTATGGAAAGTTTTGCCTGTTTTAATAACAGTTATAAGCAAGCATAAGAAATTGTGATCATGTGATGTTTAGTGGCATATGCAAAGTTATTATAACAAACAATGAAGTAAAATTAAAATTACCATAATTACATCTTTGTAATATAGCAGTTACTTATGCTATATAATGTTCCTAATAATGATGCATTTTCTTTCTTCATTATATCTTTTATTTTCTGTAAATTATATACAGTATATAATTTATAATCATTTTTCATCAGATAATACTAGTATTTAGAATTTATGACGGTAATGCTAAAGCCTAAATTCTTTTAAGATAGGGATAGTAAAATATGTTACTGCACAGGGCTGTAAAAATTTTCACACTGGCCCTATTTATATA
Organism: Epiperipatus broadwayi; assembly: GCA_028023455.1. Taxonomy (NCBI): domain Eukaryota; kingdom Metazoa; phylum Onychophora; class Udeonychophora; order Euonychophora; family Peripatidae; genus Epiperipatus; species Epiperipatus broadwayi. The sequence goes on from JAQFVV010006238.1 coordinate 869,199, forward strand.
TGATTTTTTTAAAATCTGAATTCAATCAATTGAATAAAAAAAGTTGCTCTAAGATCACATGACCTCCTGAACAGTTAATTATATGATGGTATTGGTGATTATTACTATCTTCATTATTATTATTACTATTAATATAATTCCTGTGGGAAAAGGGTTTTTCCCCATAAAGATAACAAATGATAGAAAAGGCAACCAAGCTGGTCAACTCCTAAATATTCAGGATTTTAATATCCTCTCCCATTGTTAAATTATCTATGCAGCACTTAAAATAAATCTTAAGATAACTTAGAAATTCTCAACTGAAAAAATATCCCAACCTTCAGACAAATTTAAATCCTAAGTTTAAATATATTAAATATATATATCACTAAAACATCACATGATGCTTACAAAAGCTGGTAAGCTGGTAAAATAGTATTTAACTCTCCACACAGTAGGATAGCCCAGTGCACGTAATAATCAACACAAATCTTGCAGCATCCATTAATAATTAGCTTGCACTGGTGGCACTACTGTATGGAGAATTGGCTATTATATTAAATATACTTATAATAACTAGGTTTATTTATTATAAATCACAAATTTATCAAGCGAGGATGAGGTTAGATACATTCTATTCTTCTCTGTTTTAACTTTCTAAATCTATATAGAAATTTTATGATGATTATCTGTCTTGTCATATTGTGTAACTTTTTTTTCTGCATTACACCAAAGCAATTGTACTGCCGACCATGAGACTATTTGAAAAAATGATATTATGTAATGGCTGTGAAAGAAATCAGATATTACTATCCACTTTTTACTTTAGTTTTTAGAGTATGCATAGAAATTAGTGTATTCTTAAATAACTCCTTGCAAAGTAAAAATTATTTTAGGTTTATCTTTTAGATATACTTAAAACATCCACTACACTGCACATTCTCGATATAAATGAAGGCATCTAACAGAGAAAATGATTCCCAGTATGTATTTCATGCTAAATCAGCACCCTACAATTAACCTAAGAAGGTGTGGTTTTATGAAAGCTTTAAGTACATGTTAAAAGATATTGCTGCTCATACAGGTAAAACTCTATATGTGTATTGCCACTCTGTGCATGCCAGAGTAATCAATGGATGCCAGAATGCTTGTGCATAAAATCCCCATCTAGTTCCTACTCATTCAATATCCCCAGACTAGTTTCTGGCTTGTGGCCTTTGTCAGTGAGGAGCCTTGGAGAGTAGCATTAGATCCTAAGATCTATTTGCAGTGCTCTTAGATTCAAGGCTCCTCACTGACGAAGGCCACAAGGCAGAAACTAGTCTGGGGGTATTGGATGAGTAGGCACTAAATGGGGATTTTATACACAAGCCTTCTGGCATCCATTGATTACTCTGGCTTGCACTGAGTGGCAATACATATAGAGAGTTTTTTCTGTTTGAATAATAGTTATAAACAAGCATAAGAAATGGTGATCATGTGATGTTTTTTGGCTTAAAAGATATTGCACATGAAAAAAGAAAAATGATATTAGATTATGGCATGCATTTATGCTTAAAACCCAAATTTATTGATCTTCAACTGAAGTTTAAAGTTTATATATGTCAAATTGTAATATTGGAAAATACTGAACAAATAATAAAAACATAATAGATTGTAACCTGGGTCACCTGATGAGTACTTTTTCAGCACAAAATGCATTTGATGATTATTTATCTTTTTCAGTTGTCTTTATTCATTTGTTTTAAGTATGTGTGGGTAGATATTCTAAATCTATTTTAAAAAGCTATTACTTATGGAAAAGGGTAGATGAAGTTGAATTAATTATTCCATATTTTCTATATTTAATTAAAAAGCAGTTATATTAGTCTTTAACTAGGGATGATTAGTAATAATCAGTAATATATTTATATAAGGTGAATGTTATCAAAGTTTTGAGTGCAGAACACTTACAAATTAATTGTAATAATTTATTCAACACAAATTTGCATAAAAAAATCATAGATCTTGCCTTCAATTAATGTGAAAGTTTTCTAAAGATATTACTAATAGATTTAGGAATATTTAACTAATTGGTTGTTAGCTTATATTTTTAATCAACAGATTATTATAGCATCAGTGTTTTTATTAGATCTCACCTGCCATTATCTGAATCTGCCAGCTCTTGGTACTCAAATATGTTTGGTATTGGAGAACAGACTGCATTCCAATTCACTAGGATTGAATTATCATTTGTGGTAACCATGTTAAGATCTCTGCATAGGGACAGGTTGAATTAACTAACCATCATAATAATTGATTGGTACCAGTTATAATTTTCCATTACCTGCATAGAGTAACTTCCTTTTAAAAAGAAATTACAGAGTTTTCTTTTCTGCATATATATGAGGTGTTAATTTAATTCCCGGAATGGTTGTTTGGTGTCATCTGCGACTTAATTATATCAAAATCACACAAGTATTGAACATTCATGTTTAAACACATTTAATCCAGCATGTGTAAATTTTAAACTGTTAGAGTTAGTTATTACTGAATTATTAAGAAATAATAAATAACCATATACTCGATTTGGCATAAAAATGGGTCATAGTGTACTCATTATAAGAGATATTTTGACCAAAAAAAATCAATTATACAGCTAGATCATCCTGCCTATTCACCTGACTTAGCTCCTTATGAATTTTTGGTTATTTCAAAATTAAAAACTGCACTGAAAGGATGAATATTTTCTACTATAACTGATATCCAAAAGAATGTGATAACTACTCAACAGTATTCCTGAAAATAATTTCCAGGTGTGCTTCCAGAAATAGGAATGCTATTTTAGTTAGTGTATAGAAGATGCACAAGGAGACTATTTTAGGTATCAGTAGCCACTAGTGTACACTTCCACATGTATATTTTATGGGAGTAAATTCCAGAAATTAAACTGTCATATCTCCAATGTTAATTTCATGAATATATTTAACATATATAGATTAATAGCAACAACATAATACTGAAATTACACCCAATTATGGTAAGTTAAATATTATTTATTTAAATATCTAAATCAGTACATTTAAAAGTCTTAAAGTTGTTCATGATATTAAATCAAGCATATTTGCATCAATTAAATATACTCTCAATAAAAAGCATCTAATATTGTAAATTTTTTAGCTTATCCACTGAATAATAAAATTAGAAACAGATTGAAAGGGGATGATGAATGGAAACAAGAAGAAAGGATGAAGAAGATTGGCATTGCTGGATAATGAAGAGTTAGATAGAACTGAAGATCTGGGTAATGAAGAGAATGAGGTGAATAAGTGGATAAAGTGATTATGTGGGTGCTCTTTGGACCTGTCTGTTTGACAGAATACTATTGATTGATTGAGTTATGTTACACCATAATATTGATAAATTTTCCAGCACACATAATGGCATTGGTGAGCTAAATAATTAAACTTCATAGACTCATTCACAATGTAAGCTGGTTATTCCTTATCATAAGCAAGTCGGTGGGAGATCGATATTCTAGAAATACATAAACTAAGTTCAATATGTTTTTTAACTTTTTAGATGAACATGGTTTTGATGGACTGAGAAATGGAGAACATTATATTATTATTTTTTCTTTTTTTTTTCTAAACACATTTCTTTCATTTAAATATTTTTGTACAGTGATTTTTATGTTGTTCAAACTCTTGATTAGTTTATTGGTCTATACTTTGCCATATCTTTATTCAAAGCTATATTCCTTCTTAATAGATTAGAATGAAAAGTTTACTAAACAATTTTTTTTTTTAGTTTTGTTTTGTTGTTGGGGGGGGGAGGGGTTTAAATTAAAATTGTTTAGAATAATTACTAAATTCACCACTTCCTTTATTTGGCAGTAATATCTTATATAAATACAATTTATCCACTCTACTTCGAACACTTGCAGTAAAAAAATCTTTTATTGTACCTATATGCACACACAATCTTATGGTTTGACTGTCCTTTAGTCTTTTTCAGAGTCACTTTTACTTGAAGAAGACTGCAGAATAGTTGAAACATAAGATTATGTATGCATATACATACAATAAAAGGTTTTATACTAAAAAGTGTTCAATGGATAAATTGCATTAAAATTGTTTACTTATATTATTTAAAAATATATAAAATCCATAATTTTATTTCATAATCTTCCAAGTTCTATTATATACATTCTTTTAACTAAAAAGGATTTGAACCCAGACTTTCAAGTTTCCTACAGTCATCCACTCTATCCAATATACATGACCACATGCATGTGAAAAAGATAAATGATTTCCAATACACATATTTCATGCTGAACCAGCACTCATCAGTTGGTTCAAATCATCGTGTCCCACATATACATATAATCAATGTTTGGTTTATACTAAGATAGCAAATCTACTCCTTTAATGGACAGGCTTCAATCCTCTCCATTCTTCAAACATCCATATAATTGACAATCTGATGATGGAATGATCCAAGCCCTTGATGATATCAATCTTATAGTCATATCCATGTTGACCTTAAGTAAGTCTGATCCCTCATTGGAAAGAGTGGATGCTTGTAGGGAGTTTGAATGTCTGTGTTCAAATCTGCTTTAATTACATCTAGGTTAAGTATATATATTATACTTGTATTTCAATTCTTTTAACTATTTTCTTAAAGTATATATACACACTCCTGGTCAAAAAATAAAATAATAGTTTTAATTATGATATGCTTACTTTTGCATATTATATAAGCTTGATATTTTTTGTTCTGAATTTTATAAAAATACTGAGAACATTATATGAATCCTCATGAATGTCAAATCCATTTCTTTCAGGTGAGAATAAATATTATTTCATTACGCAGCAAATATTGTAGGTATTGTATGATCTTTTGTACCATTCATATTAGACTGGTTTGTTTCATCATCATCAATGATAATATTGGCCCTATTTATAAATTCTGTATTTCATTTTCATCATTAAATTCTATATTAATATTTTTTTATATCATTATAGGGGATTTGAACCCAGACTTTCAAACTCTTTTGTCATTCACTCCACCTTATACAACCAATACACATGACCACATCCATGTGAAAAAGATAAATGCTCTTCAATAGATGTGCATTTTATGCTGAATCAGAACTCATTAGTTGGTCCAGATCATCATCTCCCATATATATATATATATATATATATATATATATATAGATATATATATATATATTATATATATATATATATATATATATATATAATCAATGTTCAATTTATATTAAAATAGCAAATATTCAAACTTTAACAGACAGGATTCAATCTTCTCCTCTCCAACACTTCAGCCCATATCATTGAAAATCTGATGATAGTGGCATGGTCAAAGGACTTGTTTGCAAATTTTGTTGCCATACCCATGTTGACCATAAGTCATTCTAACCCTTCATATCATTAACAAATCTAATAAAACCAGCAAAATTTTTTTCATCTATTTGCTGATTGTTAAGTGGCATAAGTGTAGTGAGAAAAAAATGTAATAATTGATATGGAAAGTCTTATGTAATTCACTTTCTGTATCTGAGACATTGGACATCATCTCTGTTTTACATTTTACTATTGTCTCATATATTAAAGGCTTTTCCATAACTGAGCATGTCTTCATAAATAAAAAGTAATTTTCTATACTGGTGCTATTAGAGATTTTATCTCTTTATTTATTGTGTCATTCTAATTTTCTTTTATGAAATTCCAATCTTAGTCTTTTTCTCTATTTTAATATCCAGTTCTTGCTCCACACCTTTCATGTATTTCAAACAACTGTAGTACTTGATCCCACTTTTTCTCATCCTTAGATATTTTCTTTCCTGATTTCTTTATCTTTTTTATTGGCTCTAATGCTTTCGCTTTTAATGATTATTAATATTCTAGAAATTCAAAAAAATTTAATTTATTACTTTTTTTAACATGATGTAAAGACTTTGAAAAGGATTTGAAAACCAGATCTTATTAATATTTTCTAGATGCTACCAAATGCTTGATTATTTTTGTCTAATCTTTTTGCCTATCAATATTATTTTGCTTTGCTTTGTATCGTATGAGTATAATTATTTTTTTCCAAATTAGACTTTTCTTGCTAATATTTCTATTTTCTTAAAATCTAATATTTTTTGTTAATATTTCTTTTCGTTTTTAATTCTACTATTTAACTATTGCTCTCCAAGAGTATAATAAGATGTCACTATCATGGGGGATTAGTAAATCACTTTAGGTCTAATCATGTAAAGGCATCCTGATCTACATTAATTTCAGTGCAAATGAATGTATTTAGATCCCTTATTCAGCCCTATTTGCTCAATTTTTATTTCAGGGCATATGGATCTATGTAGGTCCATGTTGAGTACCAAATACAACAGAATGATTATTTGTAAAAGGATATTTGCTCTATTTTGATTTTAGGGTATGTGGATCTATTTAGGTCCATGTTGAGTAACAAATACAACAGAATGACTATTTGTAAAAGGATCATATTTGCTCTATTTTGATTTTAGGGTATGTGGATGTATTTAGGTCCATGTTAGTTAGAAAATTCAACAAAATAGATTGTTTATAAAATAACTCAAAATTGATCTATTTTGATTTCAGGATATATATGGTATACTTGTGACCACAGTTGCATAGTCAAATGTTTGTGAAAATGTCTAAACATAGATCGTGCAGCGATAAAGATTAGGTGATTATGATTAAGCATATCAATACACACAGCTTGGCACACTACTTATAACTACCTGGATTTATTTGTTAATGTTAAAAATATAATTGTCTGAAATTGGAGATGATAGTATTTTTCATGATAACACTGGATAATCACTCAAAATAGCAAGAGAAATACTATCTTCAATATACTCTAAATAAAATCAAAGAGAATGATATATTGTCTACCTATCTATATTATCATGATCAGGTGGCAATTATTTATATTTGTATAGTATGTACATATTTTGCACTATACACCTATAATGTCCTTGGTTATACAATATTATATAGGTGCCATATCATTATTGAAGATGTAAGAGAATATTCATTGCTTCTTGATACGGTTAAAGAAGCCATCTATGCTATCATATGCCTTGGTATAGTTTATTTCCTTCTACTTACATGTGTATGACTGAATTAGCTTGGATAAAATATAAAGACTTGAGCGTTAAGATAGATTATACAATTTAATATAATCATACAAAACAATATCTTTCAAATTTAATTAAATAATATTTACTGAGGCTATAACCTCGATAATATGCGTGTAAAATGCGATAATAGGGACCTCTACAGGTGTTTTAACCACAAGCTTACTCATGTAAAATGTGATAGTAGGGACCTCTACAGGTGTTTTAACCACAAGCTTACTCCATAGCGTAAGCTTGTGGTTAAAACACCTGTAGAGGTCCCTACTATCGCATTTTACATGCATATTATCAAGGTTATAGCCTCAGTAAATATTACTTACATAATCAATGTGCGTTTTATAAATTTATAATTACAAATTTAATTAACTAATAAATACACTCATAATTATTAAAGATATAATTAATAGTTCGTAAAAATTTGTATATTGGATTTAGATAAGGGTGTCAGTTATCTTTATATTTCAGATTAATTAAATAATTGTGAATTTATAAAAAAATATCAAGGGATTAATAATATTCTTTTGTTTGAAAATGAAAAGTAAAATTATTCTAAAACTTTTTAACTCCTCCCCAGAATTGTACTCAAGATCATGTTAACACTGAATAGAATTTCAGTCACTTCAGCGTAAATTTACTCTTTTATGGCTGTCTTTAGTGTTTGTTCAATGTTTTTTTTTGTTCGTTTGATGATAAAAACTGAAATTTAAATATATATTGATTTATTAATCCAAAAATAAAATCTGATGATGTCAGTATTGTGTATAGAAACTAATAAAACAAACTAAAAATATTATTTTTTGGTAATTTCTTTGTTCTCATGTTTGAAAATACTTGAGAGAATTCTTAGAAGTGAATTTTGAAAATGAAAAGCCTATATTGTTGATAGTTTGTTTACACATTTATTATTATTATGGAAAAATATTTGTGAAATACTTATTATACTCATATTTTACTCAAAATATTTGTTTATAATAAAAAAAAGTCAAGAAAAATATAATAATGTAAACCAGAAAGCTGTGATTGGCTAAAATTTAGGCTGTTATTTTTTTTTAGCATTTTTAATATGTGGTATATCAAAAATGATCTCTTTTTTATTCGCAATATTATTTAAATGTTATGTACACTTCAACAGAAAAGATAGACTTTTATATAAATTTAATTTTATTCATTCTGAGCGTACTTTCGGCATAGATTTGTCATATTCATAACAACATATAACATACCTATGTCAAAAGCATGCTCAACATGCGTAAAAATGCATAAAATTAAAATTTAAGTTATATAAAAGTCTACCTTTTCTGTTGAAATGTACAAGAAGTCATATTTAAATTATAAAATATGATTTCATTATTTTATGTGTTCTTGAAAAAAAAAAGATTCATATTTTAGAAATTGAGTTCAAATAAATTTTATTTCATTTTGAAAATACATTTTTATCAGCAACTGTGACATGACAAACCTATCTTCTGATTACATATTTTATTTTATTACTTTTTAATAACTGAAACACAGGCTTATTATATACCTGTGTCTATATATGTAATATAGGGTATGTGAGCACAGACTTCCACATGACCCACCACTCTCCACTCTATCTAATAGCACTGATACACTCAAGCACATATATGCTGAAAAGATAAATAATCACCAATATACATATTTCATGCTAAACCAGCAATCATCAGTTGGTCCAGATTATCATCTCCCCCACATATATACTATAAGTGCTCAGATATATATTAAGATAAACAATCTTCATACTTTAATGGACAGGCTCCAATATACTATATTTGAAAAGTTGAAATATAATTTTTAAGAATATTTTTTGTTAACTTATATTTCTAACAAATAATTTTAAAATTATGAAAATATAAACCAGAATAAAGGTTTAATTATTAAAATACAAAGTTAGAAACATAATCCAAACAGTCACTAAGGGCTGATAAAAATATGCAAAGTTGAAAACATAAAGTGATTCTTTTGAAAATTACTTATATGAAATGCAATCATATACATAAATACAGATTATAAATTAAAAAAAAAAAATTAAATAACAATTTATGTATTAATTTTACTTTAAAATAAATTATAAATCTGGCACATATATTTATATTAATTTCATGTATATTATTGAAATATACAGATTTTTAACAAGAAAAATATTAAAATTGTAATCTAACCATAAAAAGTTTAAATATGTAAATTGGGAGATTTAAATGAGTAAAGTAATTAGCATCATTAAGGAAAATTTACCTATATCAATTAAATATATTCATCCAATATTAAAAATTTTGTACTTGTGAGTTTTCGAGTAAACCAATATGGCCACCTGTATTTTTGATAAATCTAGTTTCAAGGGCCCCCAAAAAATGTCTACAAAAAAGTTCCCGCTAGAAAACTTTGTGTTTAGTATTTACATTTTATTAGTTATTTTAAAAAGTGAAATCATTGTGGACAAATTAATTTCAGTATTTATATTGTATTTTTATATTGGACTATTTCCATTATCTAATATAAGTATTGAATGTCCAGGTTTGATTCTCATGCTAGTACTGTCGCTGGTCAGGCCAGCAACACCTAAAGAAGAGGGGAGAATAATACCTTTTGAAATGTTGTGTGCTATAACTAACAGTTGAATGTATTTGGGATATTTAAATAAAGTTAAATTTTTATAAAAACATTTAATATTTATATTAGATTGCATTATCATCACAAACCTTCAGGAAAACAATATTTACAGTTTATTTTCTTCCCCCTCTTTTTTTTGGATTAACTTATTAACAGAAAAATGAAAAAATAAATATAAATACAATATTTACATTCTTTATTCATATTAGTAGCATGGAAACATATCATGACTATTAATGCATACTTTTTCAGAGGGCAGGATTATGTATTTTTGGAAATAGTCCTCTGCATCATGTTCTATGGCAGGAAGGTCTCAAATTTGTATCATTATGACAATTTACCAAAAAACTGCTGACAAAAAGAAACATGCTGAAATAAACCAAAGTATAATCAGATTATTAATACAGATGGAAAAATAATGGATGAAAATAATCATAGAATTAAACTTGGTTGGATTGCTTTTGGTAGAAATAACTTGTTACTAAAAGGAAATATGCCTATATGTTTGAAAAGGAAGGTTTTTAATAAATGTGTTTTACCAGTTCTTATTTATGGATTGGAGACTTGGACACTTAATAGAAGGGCAATACAGAGACTTCAGACCACTCAAAGAAGTATGGAAAGATGCATGTTGGGAGTAATAAGAAGAGATTGAAAATGCAATATATGGGTAAAAGAACAAACAGGTATTACTGACCTCATTGAAAATATTAAAAGACTGAAGTGGAGTTGGGCTGGACATATTGCTAGGAGAGATGATAATATATGGACAATTGAAATCTTAAACTGGATTCCAAGAGATTGTAAAAAAAAAACAGAAAGAGACAACTTGTGTGATGGATGGATGAAATAAAAAAGTGTGCAGAGGTGATGTGGAGAAGAGAAGCTAAAGATCAGAGAAAATGGATTGAACTTGGAGAGACCTTCATGCTGCAGCGGACTGATAATGGTTGATGCTGCTGCTGATGATGACAATGTTAAGAGTGTCTCGTTGCTTCTCCTATTTATAAATAATATAAAAAAATGGAATAAAACTTCTTAATGAAATTTATTGGAATTTATTCTTCTTTTTTTTTTTAACTTTTACAACTATCACATCTTTGATAAGAATATACGTTAAATAAATAAATCTTTAGTGGATTGTAGAGTCTCAAAACTGTACATTTATCAAAATATGGGTTGCCAACTTGGTATACTTGAAACTCACAATTACCTCCAAAAACATAAGTGAAGTAAAACTAAGTTATCTTTTAATATTAATTTTGCCTTAGTTGTGTGATAGGATATTGTTGTAAATTTTTGTAGAGCAAATAAAGGTTTTGGTGAATTGAATAATAAAACTTTTATCACTTCGTTGCTATTATAAGCTGGTAAATTATTGGCAGAAGCATGTTGATGGGGGATAGAAATGTATAATTGACTGGTCCAAAATCTTTTGATTTTTAATTGAATATAGCTTTGATGTAGTGGTCTATTTAAAGTGCAAAAAGTCGGCTAAGCTGTTCTCTAACAGTAATTCTGCTTCTAATTGAAAAATAGCCTCTTAATTTTGTAATTCTCATCATAAAAATTTTAACAACCACTGAGCTGATTAAATTTGTTCTGTCCTTTCTAATTACATTTTTTTTCTTCGTAATCACTTTTTTTTTTTTTTATAATTATTTTTTCACAATTATCATGTTGTTTATACTTAATTAATTTTTATCTCTATAATCTGCTTTATCTTAATCTGCCTTATTTTAATATTTACATACATCTATTTATATATTCTTACTTTTTTACTTAATTAAACTAAGAGGGTTTATCAAAAAATATAATTTAAAGGTACTTAATCAACAATTTACTTTTTTGTTGTTGCTCTTTCTAATCTATAACTTTATTTCACATTTTTAAAATCCTGTTTAATAACATTCTTTACATTTGACAGATCTTCATATATAGCTATTTTAAGTATTAAAATGTGTGTGTGTTTTGAAAATATTTTGACAAATTCTGAATCAATACATGTTGAGTGCTTTTTACATTATTTCTTCCTGATGATATATCTTTTAATATTCTTTCAGGTAATTCAAAATCAAATGAAAAAGAATCAAAAGTCCCTTTTTTCCATGTTGAATCGTATATTTGAATACATTGGGCAATGTTTGGATTGGGTGTTATTTCTGTACACCTGAGTGTGACTGAACAAAGGTTTTTAAACTTTAGTGAGTTAGAAATTAATAGAATTAGCTACACCTTTGATTATTAATAACAGAATTTAATAAATATAATGATATTTATAGGATCAATATACATATGAATTTATAAGATAATTGTAATATATTGATAAGTAGTAACATGCATAACAAAAGTTAGATATTTATTTACAATGTTGTAGTTGCTGTTTATGTACATATTTACTAGTAATCTAAACTGAGACAGATTGTGTAAGCTCTTAGTATTCTGCTTTCATAATAATTTTTAAGCTTATAATAAAATTGAAGTGTTTTTTTTTTTTTAAGAATGACTCCTATAATTGTGTATTCTTTGTTTTTATCTCTTTAAGTCTATTGTATTCTAGAATCAAATTGTCCAATCAATCTAAGACATGAGGAGAGAAAATAGGGGTACAATCAATTAACGATTATGGGACCTTCCATGACCTAATTAATGCTGTTCAACCCATTACTTTTCTCCACATTACCCTAGCCACAAACAAGTTTTCACCAACTAAAAATAAACTCCAGTGTTTCCTGGAGTAACTTTTATAAATACCCATCTATTGTATTCATAAAAATAGCAAATCAAAAGATATAATTAGCTATTCAAACACAATACTTATAAAATAATCATATGTTGAACTATTTCTATCATTTCTTTAAAAAAAATCAAAATTTTCAAATACATTTAACAGTAAATAATAGCTCACACATTTGTATACAACCCAAGTTCTCAAGTGGTACCATTCTTTCTTCAGATATCACCAGCCTGACTAATAATAGTACTGTTATAGTGGTAAGGAGTGGGATAAAAGAATAGATGCATTAATAAAGAATATGGAGTTGGAAAGATGGAGAACTAGTATGGAGAGTAATTAAGAGTTGAAATATATATAGAAGTAAACAGAACATTGGGTGCGAGCTAATTTATGACAATAGTAAGGAAAGTAGCTTATTGTTTAAGGCTTGAACGGGATCTTTAGCAACAAGAGAATGTACATGTAAATGGAAAAATATGGGTGATTTAGTCTGCAAATTGTGTAATAAAAATATAGAAAATATTAGGCATCTGTTGATTGAATGTAAAGGCTTGAAAGGTACAAATAATGGAGTTATGGGAGAATAAATATGAACAAAGTGATTATACAGAAAGTGTGTTATTGGTTTTTATGCTGGGTTTGGGAAAAGATAAGGGGGATTTAGATATAAAGATTATGACAAAGATTATGTTGTGGAAATGGGATGGAGCAGATTATGGGAAAGCTTAGGGTGGGGAATAAAAGAGGAAGGTAAAGTGGCTAACAGGTTTCCTTGGTCATAGTTGCTGAGAGATTCCTGACTTCCGTTTAAGGAGCAGTCATGGTCACACCACATCATTAGCATGAAAATTGACCATAGCCTAAATAGTTAGAGTATCGTCTTAAATTCAATAGTCAGGTATAGGTCAGGCCAGCAACACCTGAAGAAAAGAGAAGAAGAATTCTATTCAAATTGTTATATACTAATCTGTGTGCTATTAGTAACAGTTGAATATATTTGAAAAGTTTAAGTAAATTTTGAACTTTTTTAAAGACATTCAACATTTAATATAGTTCAACATATAATTGCTACTGATATGCCATTATCACAAACCTTGAGACAGACAATACTTATATATATATATCATTTAAATATGTAACATATTTTTACTGGACTTTTACTCTTTAATATTTAGATTTTTTCCAATTTACTTATTTAAATATCAGTATTTAATATAGTCGGCAGAAAGTCCTAAATCATTGTTCAGAGTTATACATGTCACTTTAAGACATATCATGTGCGATTTATTTTACCTGAACTCCTGTTTGCATTACATCTGCTATAAAGGATAAATTAAAAATACGTTGGTGGCCGAGTGGTCAGCAAAGCTGCCTTACAAGCAGTTGTATCGGTGTGCAGGTTCGCTTCCCGGCCGGTGCTTTGACACATGGGGAAAAAAAGACTTTCAAACTTATTTTGTTTGCCTTTTCATTTTCGCTTTTGGAAGTCTCGTTAACTTTTTTTAAAAAATTCAAATGTGCGTCTTTTACAGCATTAAATATCGCTCAATATAATTAAAATAATAATCGCTCTGGATTGTGAAAATGTTTAGTTTAAATGAAATATCAAATGACTCCACGAAGGCAGCGGTTCCCATATTTATTTTAATCACAAGCATTTTTCACTTCGATTAAAAAGATTGAATTTTGCTAATTTTTACTGATTATAAACAAAACCACAAATCAGAAGAAATAATTTATGAAGAGCAAATATTATGATTTCAAACTAACAATTAATGTGAATGATTAAGTTTTTTGTCAACCAATATCTTTTTAAAATTTGGTTTACTTGTGAATAGGTTATGGATATGTGCTTATCAATATGTCATGATACTTTAGGCTTTTTAATATATATATATTGTAATAATCCCGGTGCTAATGCTGAACTGAAATAAAAATCCAAATATTAAATCACCCCACATGCGATGCGTTGCACAGTTGCTTCTTCTTATACGGAATCAGGAATCCCTCAGCCACTATGCCCAAATAAACCTGTTAGCTGCTTTACCTTCCCTTTCCATTCCCCACCCTAAGTTTCCCCAGTATTCTTCTCTATTCTGCTCCACCCCATTTCCACAACATAATCTTTGTCAACTCCATGGCCTTTATATCTAGATCCCTCTTTTTCCAAACCCAGCATAAAAACCAACAATCCACTTTCTGTATAATCACTTTGTTTATATTTATTCTTCTACAACTTCATTATTTGTTCACGTTCTACTTTCAGGCATTTCCTGAAAGTTCTAAAGCATTATTTGCAAAAACAATTTCATCATCTGAACAATCTAAATGACTTAAATAATCTCCATTTACTTTTACTTCTATAGCCTCCCATTTTAATCTACAAAATAATTCTTGCAGCATTGCTATAAAACGTTTTGGAGATATAAAGTCACTCTGTCCTACCCCCTTCTCAATGTTAACCTTCCTAGTATCATTATGTAATCTAATTGTTATTGTTGCATTTTTATAAATATTCTTCAGTATATGACAATATCCTGGGTCTATACCTTGATGATCCAATGCTTTAATCACTGAAGAAATGCTTATAGAATCAAATGCCTTTTCACAATATATATATAATATTCAAATCAATATATAAATTGAATGTTACCACAATAAGTGTAAAATAAAAAAGGCTATGTTGATTTCAAAAAGTCATCAAATATTAATGAATCGGCAATCATCAAATGTTAAAATAACATAATTATGGGAGAACTAAACTAAATTGAACTGTGCATATTGTCACAAGGATGTCTCATTTTGATTATTCAACATTATATAGTTGACAAAGACTACAAGATGTATAGTCGAAAGTACTTCTAATAAAATAACTATAATTTATGTGAATTTTATTGTATTTTTAATATATATATTGATTTGAATATTACATATATTTTGGATGCAATACAGATATCAAACCTAATTTATTATATATATATATATGATGAATACATGCACATATAATTCACCATTTGAATCAACCATATCTAATAACACACAAATTAATTCATTCATGCCCATAGCAAAGATATTTAATAAAGTGCAAATTAAGAAAACATTCTAGGATTCATGGGAGGCTATACAAGATCAATAATATACCATAAACTAAATATCTCTAACTTCACAATACTTCAAACTTGTTTATGCATGCACTACAAGCTGATTCCCACCCATAAAATCCCCTGGTCATTGAATATCATCGTGCATTTATCCAATAATTATCAAATACCCCCATTAAGTTATACACCATTTATATACTTCAAATTTTATTATCCCAGTTTGTAATGGAGAATAATAATAAAATGTTTAATGTATTTAACAAAGTGAAAGTAAATCAGTATTTAAAAAGAGTTTGTTTTACATTACAAACTTACACAGAATAAAACATATTAAAAATGTTCTTTAATTAATAAGAATTTTAACAAGAGTACACACATATATCAATAAATTCCAAGTTTAATAATTCTAACAGAAATGATAATAATTAATCAGAAAATAATAAATTCTTACAACAGCTATATAAATATCAAATTTTTTTATATACATAAAAAGCCTTTTTCGGCACTTGATTTAGTGCCCTTTTCAAATGTTAATAATCTTTTACATTAACAAACTATTGCGGACATAAAACCATCTAGTGTTCAATAATGAAATTAAAACAACCAATACCAATATAAATCATTAAAATAAATCAAAACCTACATATAAATCCAGTAATTATAAAATAATTGACTATATCATAACAATATAATAAATAAAATAAATTACATGCATTTTTTTTACAATTATATATATGTCAATTTATATAATTTTCAATATAACTGACATATATACACTTGTTTGGTGGTTTTGGTAAAACGCCATCTATTGAACATATATATATTGACATATAATTGACATATATATAATTGTAAAAAAAAAAAAACAAATGCATGTAATTTATTTTAGTTATTATATTATGATATAGTCAATTGTTTTGTAATTACTGGATTTATATGTAGGTTTTGATTTATTTTAATGACTTATATTAGTATTGGTTGTGTAATTTCACTGTTGAACACTAGATGGTTTTTTGTCTGTAACAGTTCGTTAATGTAATAGATTATTAACATTTGAAAAGGGCACCAAATCAGGTGTGGAAAAAGGTTTTATATATATATAAAAAAATTGATATTTATATAGCTGTTGTAAGAATTTATTATTTTCTGATTATTATTTTATGGAAGAACAACATAAAGATATTTATTCTTTTCCAGTTTGATGATAATGATTGTACCTATATATTAAATATTAACTATAGAGAAGTTTTAATATTTTAAAAAAACTAGAATCTAGATTTATGAACTGTATTTTGTTGTCTAATCCAGGTGATATTTTCAATTGATGACTAATTAGGAAATGCCAGCAAAAACAATAAATGATAGAAGTGTGTGTTGATGACAGGTGTTCATTTTCAAGCCTGTATCCATTTTAATAATATGATTGTATATATTTTTAATGATATATGTTTATAGCAACAAATGATGGTCTTAAAGAAGATTCATGTTGATGACTCAATCGAAGAAGTGGATAGATTGAAACTATCCATTTGATGTCTACAATCCATTCTCTGGGATGGGACAGTATGAAGTTAGCAAGATACTGGAAAATTTTTACGAACCAGTTATTTCTAATATGAATAAATATAATATCTCATGAGTCCTATTCATACTCCAGTTCAGAATGGCTCCTCTATTCCTCAGAGAAATCCATGTGTGAGTCCTGCAAGTCCATGGAGTTATTTTGATAAAAATGGTGATAAGACACCACCTGTGAAAAGAAGTTCTACAAATTCTCCAGCACCCAATAAGAAATCTGGTTATTCTGCATCAGCTCTGTGCATCCGTCTCCTAAGACTTCACATCCTGCTGAAGCCCTCACTTATTTCTTATTCCCAATAATGATGAGGATCTCCTAAGCTTCTACCTCCAGTTGAACCAGAATGTGTTTGATATATTACTGACTCTTCTAGTAAAGGTGATTTAAAATCAAGTATACATGATAGTACAACTGATGCTTATCCAGTATCTAAAACATCATTCATGGAAGGAAACAGTGATACAGGAAACTGGAAAAATGGAATTCACCAGACACTATTAAGCAACTCACCAAGCTGGCTCCAAGGTTTCAAGAATACTATAAGATGAGAGAAGCTACTGGCATAAAGTTTTTTTTTACAGCAGAAAATTGTCTCCAAGATGATTAAAATGTAAATATATATATATATATATATTTAATAAAAAAAAAAAAAAAGACAAAATTTTTTTTTACTGTTTAAGAAATACAGTCAAGTGGCTCCATTTTAATAAATTTTTCAATTTTTTTTGTGTGCGTCTTTAAAAATCATTATCTCAAGATCTCATAAAAGGTCATTCTAACCATGTTTTACAGACTAAAACATTAACTATTAACAAATTGTGTAAAAAATAACTCGTAGAAAGCATATGCCATTTTAGTTGTCAATACATTATTCCCACAAAGTATAATAACTTTCAGAAAACTTTTGTCATTGCTATCTAATGATAATGCCATTTATAAAAAGATTTAATAAATTGGTAATCCATGGCAAAATAACATTTATCATCACTTTCTAATGATTGTCTAAAAATGTATACTCCATTCTAAGCCAAATATTTGTGGATGCATTAATCAATAACTTAACCTATTTGCTTGAAATGTGAAATTAATTATCAGATGTTGAAAACCGTTTTGTATTTATTATTAATATATATATACACCCTATGCTCCAAAAAGACACACCTTTGAATTTAAATAGTTTGGCCTATCTTTTTTCTTTATTAAGGCACATACCTACTTTGAATTTTCATTTCTCTCACAGATCTACTACCCTAATTAAAGGAGATTACTTTTTAAAGTTTCTGAAGCAATGTTTCACCCATAATACTCTTTTAAGTTTACATCAATGCTTAAACCCATTTTGCAATATAGCTATTTCTCTGCTATCAGTTTTATTATGTTACTTGCATCCCTTTAGTATTGTTTATAGTAATCAGACTAGATGTCTAAAACTATCCTAGTGCCTCACTGAGGAGTGCCAAAGCATGAAACCATTACTTAAATGTTTCTATTTTAATTAGGATTAATCTTTGAACAGTTTTGTTATTATTTCTATTTGTTTTGTGGTTTTTTTATTAATAAAATGATTTTAATTTTCATTTCTTTTTATTTTAAATATAGGGGATTTGAACTCAGATTTTCAAGCAACCTTCAATTATCAACACTATTTCATACTACTGATACACATGACCACACACATGTAGAAAAGATAAATAATCACAAATATACGTATTTAATAATTTAAATAATTTTAATAATTTAAATAAAATTTTAAAAAAATAAATGTATAATTTCACTTATAATAGTATATGATTAACTGAAAGAAAAGTTGTTTCACAGAAAATGTATAAAATACTTCTAAACTACTCCGGACTTGTCAATAAACAGTTTCATTACCTGAGACTCGCCTCCAACCATGATCACTTTTTTTCAATATTCAACTAAGAATCTATAATCGAAAAATTAGAGTTAAAAAAAAATCTTATGATATTCCAAATAATTTTTTTCCCCAGATCAAACAATAAAGCCAGTTGAATTAGATTTTTCTAGATACAACTGGAATCTCATCAATAAATTCAGGATAACTCATGGCCATTGTACTCATCTGCTTCATAAATGGAATTAATCAGTCACTGATCTATGTAAATGTGGGCAAACCGCGAACCATATAGTTAGTGACTGCCAAATCTATTGCTATAATTGTAGAATTGAAGGGCTTAATAAAGTGACTGGTAACTCTATCTTCGGATGATATTTTGCAAATAGTTAAAACGATCAGAAAAAAAAAAAATTCCAATAAAACAATGAATTATTTTCTACAACAAGATTAATTTTTTATCAATAGATTAACCTTCAAATTATAAATTCACAAAACTGATTTTATTTAAATAAAGACAACAAGATGTATTTAAATTTCACCACAGCCAAAATCTTTTCTATTATATTTTAGTTGAGATTTAGTTCTAAGCTTATGGTTTTAAATTACTTTTAAAATGAAACTGCCATTAACACACCCAGTGATATGTTATTTAAATATTATAATTTTAATAAAATGAAATGTTTTACAAATATATCTCAATGCACACACACATGAAATACATATTCCTACAGAATACAATTTCAATATACATTAGTACAGAATACAATTTCTATATACATTAGTGTAAAATCACATGACATATTTTTTATTATTTTCAGGAACACATATAATAGCGAAAAACCAAATAACATGATTTACTATTATTTTCTGGATTGTGTTTAATAACATTAAATACAGTTAAAAATAATTTGATTTCTTTATTAAAATGTATTCAAAACATTGTGTCTACTGTGTTTATCATCGTCACCATCATAGTAATAAGCAGACACACTTGTAAGCAAGAATGGGCATTGTAACTACTGCAAAAAAACTTTATGGGAGTTTTAAAAAAAAGAGAAGTCAAAAAAAAAGTTCACCGATGAATATTTTCAAACCAATCTGAGTTCTTTAGTTTATTTATATATTAAGAATTAGATGAATGCAATGGGTAATCAATGTAACTGATGATGATCATCAATTTCCCTGAAATCTTTAAGTTTTTATTTTTGAAAGAATGTATCCTAGAGGAAAATACGTATTTTAAATATAATAACACATACATAGAGAAAGAGAAACGCACTAAATGTCCGAGCTAAACGTAAGTTAAGACACAATTGTAAAAATATTTACATATATTGGGGGGGGGGGTCGGACTGATAGCACAAATAATAGAATGACACTATTAAATTACAGTTATTATTATTCTAACGAAATTTTTTTTATATAGATAAAATAAGTGCAAAAATAACCCCCCTTATATTTAATTACAACTTTCCAGTTAATAATTGAATTTAAAATTCGTTATTTTAGAACAGAATTATAAACAAAGTGAAAATATTTTAAGCCAATGGCAATCGGATAAAAAATATTTTCTATAATCTTATTGATTGCATTTCCAGTGGTAAATTTTGGAGTGCAAACATCGTTCGTTCTCTAATTCTCTAAAGCAACGGTTTAAATACAGCCAGAAAGAAAAAGAGAACGAATGGGATACGCCATTTTTATTATACTTTCTATATATGCGTAAAAACAAGGCAAAAAATAACAGCAACAATATATAACCATACATATTAAATCAATATTTAACGCAGAAAAAAAAAAAGAATAAAAATACATGCGTTATTAAAAATATTATCAACATGGGAATCTTTTAAATAAACAATGGGGCGGCCGAAATTATTTGCGATAATCTTATTGTTGCAATTCCAGTGAAATAAATCTTGGAAAACAAATGTCATTGGTTCTGTGAAGCAGTAAAAGAACATTAAATTAATATTTAAAGATATGCGAAATATATATTTCTAAGAAGCGCATTAATCTTCAAACCCTATTTTTGTAGGTTTGCGTAAACATATATAATTCACCCCTCCTTCCCAGAACAAAGAAATAGTAAAAGAAAAGTCCAGATTTCCTAATTGTCGGATAGTGAAGCCTTGCCATGTTTCTACGCTTGTTTTGCTTACAATAAAATAAATGACTAATGAAAATAATCTATCAAAAACGGTTAATATAGTTCACTCATTAAGTTTTAGTTTATACAGTAGTTTAATATATGAGATGCTCTGATATAGACGGCAAACATTGGCAAACTTCCATTGATGCTGATCTTTTTCTAACAGTAATATCAACCTGTCTTAGGCCAAATCCCATCTTTCCATATATATATATATAGAGAGAGAGAGGGAGATACGCGCGTTAGAGAATGCGTACACTACACAAATCGTGTTCCTAGCATATGAATATACATCAATAAGTATATAACTGTACCAGACGTAGCAAAAGCTACTTGCAAATGAGTGTGACCATTTCCAATTTTTTTTTAAAAAAAAAAAACAATATGGAAAGATAAAAAAAATAATTAAGAAATAGTACTTGATTCTCGTAGGTTGTAATTTGTTATTATTGCCAACCGCAAACTAAATGTACGCAAAAATTGAACTAGTTAACCAAGAATTCGTCTCTTTCAATAGTAATTCCAATGAAATGATAAAGTGAATATAATTAAGACAAACATGATTTTGAACAAAAGCTGTAAATCGTGGAATTGGCCTGAAAATATCGAGCGAATGTAATCATTTTATATAATCCGCAAAAGAAGTAGAGAAGAGGGAAAAAAGCTCTCTTCGGAGATGACAAACGGTGATTCACTTTAACAGAGCCGGTTTAAATGATTCGCATCAATGACCGCGACTTATTCCTGTGAGTAACAGCTCACATTTCTTGATCACTTTGTTCTACTGTTAAATTTATAAACGCACGTCCTTGCAATCGATGTCGTGACCGCCGAAATCGATGAACAGTGATTGGAGCTGATAAATTGATTGAAGCGCCACGAGCTTTGCGGGGAGACATTCGTAATTATTATTTTCATTGTATAGGTTGGAAAACCATGTATCCCAAAATCATGTAGCGTTAGTTGCATGATGGTGACTCCAAGTCGGCGGGTGCCGCTGAAGGAAAATAAGACACGAATCTCACGTCGATTTTATTTTCTTATTGCCGCTTGTATTGTAGTGATAATTTATCTGGGTTTAATAAATATGCCTGGGCAAACATGGAGTGATAAAATTCCCATCGGTCACATACTCCAATCTTTGAGATTACCGTTTATTAAAAGACAATATCAAATTTTAATATGGAAAAGCGCTTCTTTTTATAAACTTGTTTACTACGGACACGGGAGCGATTACCACGATCCTTTAGATCAATGTCCAGTTAATAATTGTTTATTTACTAATGATACTGATGCGCTCCTCTCTAGCGATGCGATAATCTTTCACATTAGGGAAGTGTATTATAAAGAATTACCCGAATTCCGGTGGCCGTATCAACGGTGGATATTTACCATTATGGAGTCTCCTTATCATACTTTTTCGTATCATAATGAAGACTGGGGATTAGGTAATTACGATAACTTATTTAACTGGACTATGACCTATAGGTCGGATTCGGATATATTTGTGCCCTATGGGCGCATCGTTCCTTTAACGGAAGTAGAAAAAAATCGCACTAAAAATGAAATTATAGATTATTCTAAATCAAAACGCAAGCTTGTAATGTGGGTGAGTAGTAACTGTAAATTAATTAAAAATGACAGGATAGACTTCGTCAGGCAGTTAGCTCGTCATATACCTATTGACAGATTCGGGCAATGCGGCACAAGAAAATGTAAAGGACGCTATTTGCAAACTTGCGAGGATGTGAAATATTATAAATTTTATTTAGCTTTAGAAAATAGTAATTGCCGGGAATATATTACCGAGAAATTCTGGGTAAATGCTCTTGCCAACGATGTAGTGCCTATAGTTCTCGGTGCGCGTAAAGCCGATTATGAGCGTTTGGCTCCGCCATTTTCTTACATCTACGCTGAGGATTTTCGTTCCATGAAAGAACTTGCCAAATATTTACAATATCTCCATCGAAATAGTACTGCCTACAATAGATACTTTGAATGGAAGAAACATTACCGGATAGAAAACTTATATTGGTGTTGTGGCGGTCATTCGCATCATCTTTGTCGTTTATGTCAAGCTCTTAATAATGATGATGGAAAGAGTAAATCTTATCAAATTTCCGCGTGGTGGAATGAAAAAAAAGACTGTTACGGTAGTTCCTGGAAAAGAACTATGGTTCCAAAATATTGAAACTGTGATTATTATTATTTTTTTATAAATATATATATTTAATGTTGATAAAAAAAAAAAAAACAATGTCAGTATTGGGTTGTAATTGGGCTAACACAGGAATTCAGTCAAAATTTTAAACCTTTATCAGAACAAATGTAAGAAAAGCAAAACAAATCAAGATTACATAAAATTAGCATAATTCATATTTATGTATTCTTCTTGGTTATAAATGCATAGTTTTGATTTCAAATATTGTCTTTGATTGAATCTTAAAAAAACATCCCAGAAAATTACCGAGTCTATATTCCATATAAAACAATTTTGATTTTTTTTTTTTTTCTACATTTGTTCTAATCTAGGTAGCCTAGGTTGATGCTAATTAATAGTGTTTGAATTTAGGCATAGTATATGTTATGGGCTGATACATTCCAGTTTACTAAAAATTGTCAGTTGTAGAAAATATGTAAGAGCTTGTGGAATGTAATCTTCGATTTGAATACATCCCAGTGTTTGGGTCAGCTGTCAGGTGCAGTAAACTCAAATTTCATTTGTGAACTTAAGTTTTTATTAATCATGGCAATAGAATATTACATTGAACAAGAGGGGTCAGCTGTCAAATTAAACCAGAGGGATATTGAACTGCAGCCTAGGGTCTCACAACTTTTGATTTCTCTCATTTTTTCTTTATAATGTTTCGTTTTGACCCAGAATATTATGACATTAACTCTTAGTGTTGGGAACATTTTGCATTTGTTTTTGTCATTCTTTTGTTTTGTTTTTGTTATGATGAAATAAAATAATGCCATGTTTTAGTTGTTCGAAAGATCGTGTGACAACATCCAAATGGTAGGTAGAATGTAATAGTTGCTTTCAGCAGCATTATCACTATTAAGAGTTAATTGTAAATAAGTATAAAAGCCAATAATAAATAATATTTCTATAGTGTAATTTTCATTACACTGCTCTCATGCAAAATAGGGAATGTTTTTTATTCACTTTTAACACCATGTGGAGGCATATAATCATAGACATATGAAAAAGATCTATGATCCCCAAGATGCACATTTTGTGCTTAATTAGCACTCGTCATTTGACCCAGATCACAATCTCTTACACACACACACACACATATATATATATATAACATTGTTCAGTATAATAATAAAATTATGCCAACACACATTTAACATAAATGATAATTAACAAATTAAAAAGGCTTAGCACTTTCGAGAAAGTACATTTTTCATAATCATAGCCTGTTATGACTCATAGAAATCTTTTTTTTTTTCCAAAAGCAAACTTTATGCAACTGAGTCAATTAGCCCATCTTTTGGATATAGCAAAACATAATTCTTTGCAATTAATGGCAAAGGAGTTTTCCGCTATGAAGTAAGCCTCCTTTACCTTATGTTTAACATTGTGCCTCTCAGTACAAACCTATTTTGCAACTGTGGGTTCGAATTCATGTCTGGATACCTTTTGATATTGTTTAGTATATATAGATAGCAAAGTATTACAGTTTAATTGATGTGTGTAATTTATAAGTGTTAAAAGTGAATAGAAAATATTCCCTATCTTTGAGAGCAGTGTATTAAAAATTTACACCACAGAAATATTATTTATTGTTGGATAACCTTCAATAAGTAATTTGTGTTAAAGTAACAACAGCTGCATGTTTGACATTTATCAATTAAGCTATAGTATGCTTGGCTATCTACATATATATATGTGTGTGTGTAAGAGATTGTGATCTGGGTCAGCTGATGAGTGCTGGTCTAGCAAGTTTGGGGAATATAGATCTTTTTCACATGGCTTCGGTCATATATTTATGATTACATCCCTCTACAAGGGGTTAAAAATGGATAGAAAACATTTCCTATCTTGTATGAGAATGCTATAATGAAAATTACACTACAGAAATATTATTCATTATTGGATAATCTCTAGACTAATGTGTGACTAATAAAAATTTATTAAATATAGTAGCCATTTTAACTTTCACAAAAGAAGAAGCAAAGAAGTGAAGAGTTAATTGGAAAACAAAAGAAAAGAAACAATTTGAATCAAACTTATGCGATAATAAATGTTAAGGACATGATTGGACAAAATTAGACTCATTTTTACAATTAGTGGCAATGGCTTGAATTGAATGCTAATTTAAGTGATGGGAAGCAATGAGAAAAAGATAATGATGAGAGAATGAGATTTTAATTTAGTAATAAATGTAGTATATTAATAAATTTAATTAGCTAGCTTTAATAAACATATAATGTAATTATAAGAAAGCTCAAATGACTCCAAAGGTTTATTGGCAGAAGTCATTAAAATAAATGTTTCTACTGGAATTTTTTATGGTATTTAAGGTCAGACAATGACCCATGTAATCAATGAATGAAATTTTTATGCTCTATATGCCATTTGGATGCATGTTTTTTACAAATTGTCATATTATTTTTTGAAAGCTATCAACAAATATATTAAGAAAAATTTCTATGAAAAGTAGGTCCTTGCCCTTATTTCTAAATTGGGGCTACTTAACATAAAATGTAAATTTATCAATGTTGGCCATAATTTGCCATAGCTTGCCATATTACAAAAATGATATTAAAGTTTTCTCAATAACTATAATAATCCTTGAAATGACAGATATGCCAACTTTAGGGAAATATGTCTATATTATTACAATTAAATCATTAGTCAAAATTAAATTCCAAATACTTTGTTAATTATATTGATTTTTTTTTGTATTTAATATGTACTCTATAATTTCCTCATGAAATAGTGGTTATCACATCTGTCTATCTCTACCTAGAATTTTAATTGTCTTAAGCTATCTTAAAAAAAAATTATGTTGCACAAGAGCTTAAGATTTTCTTTCAAGTAGCCATCCAATTATTGGTCAGAAAATAGGTATCTGGATATTTTTTACAAGATAATAAAAACCCTGAAATTGACCCTGACAATTTTTTCAATTACAACTAGATGAGGACTGCATTTTTGTTTGCAATTATTCCATGGAAGAGGAGGAGGGAGAGAGCTATTGGTGAAAACTTTTTTCTGTGGTAAGCTAATTAAAGACTAATTAGACCTTTTTTATTTATATATACTGCTCTCTTTTTGAAACCAAATTGAGTTAACTAGGTATTAGAGTTCCATATTTATAAAGTGACACATGAATGAGCCTTATATCAGTGATTGTTTGTCATTAATTGCTGCCTTCTTATTAAAGTATCCCAATTTGAACTACATCATCATAATTTCTAACGATTTTCACATAATTGCAATGTCTATGTATATATACATTTGTTTGCTGCAAATATTCACTTTATTCTGACATTTTGATTAATCTCAAAACAACCACTTACCAAGTTGTGGAAGTCGTTTAGGGATGCAATTAAGATGGCTGTAATTTAGGCATCTATTACCTGAAATTGGCTGTGGGATCAAATCATCATCAGAATAATGCCAATATATACAGCACATATAAATGAAATGAAAAACGTGTGCTTGTGCACATATATAAAATGCCTTAGAATGTTTAAATAAAATTTGTACATTCCAATCATGCCTACATGATCAAGTTGTCAATATGGGTGTGGATATTCAAGTATTTGATATCTCTACCTCACTTGAGGGATGATGGTTGTTTGTAAAGTGCATATATACTGAGAGAGATTGGTTTGCCTGATAGTTATGATATGGTGGATTGAGGTGAGGGGTGGCACTGATACTACAGTATAATGGTTATTCACCCTTCCACAAGAGTTAAAAATGTATCAAAACCAGTTTTTATCTAGTGAGAATGATTTAGTGAAAGGAACTGAGCTGGCAACATGTGCATGGAGATTCAGGTGTTTAGTACCTCCAGCTCACCTGAAGAGTAAAGATCCATTCATGAAATGCATTCATGGTGAGTGAAAATGGTCTAATCTTTTTCATTGCTTGGTGGCTGTGATATGATGAATAAGAAATAAAGATACACAGATGAAAACCAAAAAAGAGAAAAAATACATACACACACACATATATATATTTTAGTTTTATCAGTGCATCCATCATCCCAACTTCGCTGTATCACAATCACTTATAATAACAGAAACTCACACCACTTTCTCTTACTATGCATATAATTCATGAACAACTATCATGCATTAGGTGAGCTAAAGGTATCAAACACCTGAATAATCTCAGTACACCTGTTGTTAGCTCAATATTTTTTTAATATATTACTCTCATGCAAGTTAGGGACTTGACTGTATTGACTTTTAACACCTTGTGAAAAGATGAATAAATCGTGAGTATGCTGTAAATTATATATCACAATGGTTTGAAGATTATAAATAATCTCAGGATACTCAAATATAATTATCATTATCTTTCTTATCAGGTTTATTATTAAAAATTATATATAACAAATAATCAAATGGTTTATTGCATGAGAGTTTATATGAAATTTCAGTATCAGAAATGAAAGAGTGGAGCCATGAGCCATGGAATTTGACCTTCAGAATATTGGATAGTAAAAAAATATTGGATCTATTATTAAACAACAGAATCAATAGTTTTCTTCTTCTTCCTTTTGTTATGTATTGATTTCTATTTTTACATATCATACTACGTACAACTTTCTTCAATACTTCAACAATACTATTTTTTATGGTATATGTAGATTCAGTAGTTGTATTATTCCTCTGAAAATTTGTAGTGATTGTATTGTAGATGTAATTATATGTTGGACTATTTCCATTATCTAATAGATGGTAGAATAATTGCATCTAAGAAATACCATATGTATGCAGAAGGGTATATATTGATGAAATTACCCATTTAAAAGTGGTTAAAAAAAGATAAGTAAGTGATTAGAAATAAAAAAACAGACATACCTAAAGTAGCAAACAATCTATGTTCCAATAAACATGTTCATTGGAAAAAGATTTTTAGAGATATTCATATGGCTATGGCAAACAACCCCATAAGTCAAACTAGCATAATAATTTGCAATGTCTGTAGACCAGTTATTGGCTTTGCCCTTAGTTAAAGCATTGTCTTAAATTCAGTATTCATGAATCCAAAAGTCACAAGTTCAGTTACCTTGATATAACTGTTACTGGTTGCAAAATCTGAAGAAGAAGGGTAATAATACCACTTGATACTTTACAACAGGCAAAACTCTCTATACAATAGCGCCACTCAGTGCAAGCCAAAGAAGTTTGTGCATAAAATCCCTATCTAGTGACATTGATTTTTCTGGCTTGCATTGAGTGGCACTACTGTATGGAGATTTTTGCCTGTTTTTACAGCTTGAGCAAGCATAAGAAATTCTGAGCATATGACACTCAATACTTTGTGTTATATACCAATCTGTATGCTATTGGTAAAAGTTGAATGAATTTGAAAAGTTTAAATAAAGTTTGAATTTTTTTAAAAACATTTATAAATATTATATGATGGAAATAGTCCATAATTGTATTGCCTCAACTCTGTATACCATAATTTAAGTAATGAAATTGTTTAGATATAATTTTCATCTTAAAAATGCAATTGTCTTAAACCTGAAACCACTAATGAAATATGGTTTAATCTTGAAACTTGATTCTGGGGATTCACCTTTTGTCTTTTATCTAACAATAATTAAAGAGCTACTACAATTTAATTAATGTTTATGTGACAGTAATATATAACAGCTTCTGGAATGGTGTTTTATTAAATAATAATAGATGCATACAAGATCATTTGTATTACTGTTGCACACACACGTGGATTAAAAAAATTAATATAATCAAATGGTTAGATGCTTAGGAGATTTATGATGTTTGCACATAGAAGTGACAAGTTTAATCCAGGGTCTTTTAACTCCATCATTCTGTATGATTTAGCACAGTGTTAAGATTAAATATTCAAGAGTTAAAGGTTCCTAAATAGAAGATCAACATATCAATTCTAATGCTTGAATATCACATTACTAGTAAAACAAAATTAAATTTATCTAAAATTGATTGAAATATATTCTGAGTCATTAGTATAATTTTCCAATGTCTTTATCCATACATGAGATTTGATAGTAAAAATTGCTAGAAATTCTTATATATATATACCACAACAGCTAAAGCTCAGATAAACCAATAGAATATCAATAATCTGTTGTCAAGGCAACATCAATAGAATCAATCTCTTATCTATTAAGATTGCCTTGAGAACTAATTGTTGATATATTGATTTATTTTACATTTTGGCTTTAATTTTGTCATTTAAATATGGGCATCCAGGTAGGATTTGGATATTTATATAGATAGCTAAAGATTTTCTAGCAAAATTAATATTTTTTAGATATCCAGTTGATAACTAACACAAATAGTTATGCAATTACTGTTTGGAAAATGGATATTCAACCCATCACCAACTGGCAATTAACTAGCCTTATAAACATTGATTTATTCATTATTGAAAAATTAAAGATTTTCTTATTCTGCAACAGGCTGTTTGGACAGTTTTACTATTTACAGTGTTCATACGTACACTTGTATGACTAGGAGGTTCTAACTTTCTGATCATATATTTTAATGATAAGCTATAAATTGCTTAATAACACTAGATGGCGGTAAAATCAGTGTTTTTTACTATCAGTTTCAGACTTCTTTTTTTTTAACATACTTAGGAAATACAGCTAGTTGAATGGTTGTTTATTTCCAACCAATATTTTCTTCTTTATAACTTTAACTCACTAATGACATGAAACTAAGATCTAAATTCTTTAACAATCTATTCAGCTGTTGAAATATGAAGCTATTTTGATTTCTATACAAAGTATGATACATACTTTGGTATTTCTTTGACAAAATAAAAAGCTTCAGCAAATAAGCCATAAACCTAGAAACTCCAATGGCTAGTTAAACATTCCCTTTATCAGAAGCTGTACAATAAATCTATCTACTCTTATTGATCTACTCTTATTCTTTCCAACAACTAATCTCCAAATCAGAACTGTCACATTTTTTCCACCTATCTCATTTTAATAACAGTCAATTTGCTAGATCCAATACTTCGTGTTCCATTCTTGTACTAAACAAAGTGATGTGATGTATTATGGCTTCTCCTTAAACGAAGTCAAGAATATCTCAGCAATTAAGCCCAGATAAACCTGTTAGCCACTTTCTTTTACATTCCCCACTCTAAATTTACCCATAATCTGCTCTATCCCATTTCCACAACATAATTTTTGTCAACTCTATAACCTTTATATCTAAATCCCCCTTATCTTTTCCCAAACCTAGCATAAAAACCAATAATTCACTTTCTGTATAATCACTCTTTTCATATTTATTTTTCCACAACTTCATTATATGTACCCTTTCTGTTTTCAAACATTTACATTCAATTAACAAATGCCTAATATTTTCAATTCCTTCCTTACATAATTTACAAAATAAATCACCCATATTTTTCCATTTACATGTATATTCTTTTGTAGCTAAAGATCCCGTTCGAGCTTTAAACAATAAACTACTTTCCTTACTATTATCATATATTAACTCACACCTAATATTCTGTTTATTTCTATATATATTTAAACTCTTTTTACTCTCCATACTATTTCTCCATCTCTCTAACTCCCTAGTCTTTATTAATAAATCTATTCTTTTATCCCATTCCTTACTACTATAACACTCAATAATCCTCTTAACACAATCATCCCATCTTTTGTACAAATATACTGATATAAATTCTTTATCCAAATCTTTTGCATAGCGCATTACCTTTCTCACCCATCTTGTTACCTGCCCTTTACTCATAACCCAATTAAATACTATTTTAGCTATTCTTTTATTATCCATAAACTGCAATCTACCAAACATTTTCATTTTACTTTTGCATCTCTCATATGAAAACTTGATCCTCCCATTTCTCCTTGAATTGCCTCCCTTGCTGTCCATACTTCTGCATCCAATGCATGTCTTCCTACTTCCCTTTGAGTATTTTCTAAATAATCTAATATCTTTTTACTAACATATAATGCATCATTACCATATGTTAACCCTGCTACTGCAACTCCTTTCCATATAATTCTAGCTACATCATATTTATTATATGAAAATACTGTTAATTTCTTTATCAATCCCTTTCTTTTCTTTGCTTCATTTATCTCTTCCGATCTCCCATTCATCCAAATAATTTTTCTGATTACTTAAAATAATTCCCAAATAACTATATCTATTCACCACACTTAACTTAATATCTCCCAATAAAAATTCTACATCTTCTCTTTCCTCAGTATTAACCATCATTATATTTGATTTTTCTTCACTAAATTTAATCCCCATCTCTTTACCCACCCTTGCACTGTCCTCAACATAACTTCCATATCTTCTCTTTTTTCTGCACACAAAAATATATCATCTGCAAAAAAGACCTGACAAAATATATACTCCCTTACTACCTATTACGATCTCTATCCCTCTTCCTAATCTTTCTATTCTCTTTCCATTTCACTCAAATACAACACAAACAAAATAGGTGACATAGGGCACCTTGCCTTAGTCCCACCCATTTTTAACTTTAATTGATTCTATATTCTCTAATTGATATATATAATAATTATTTTCATATAATTTCTTAATAATATCTATTAAAGCTTCATCCATTCCCAAATTTGCTAAACTTATCCATAATCTATTTCTATTTAGATCTATCATATGCCTTCTCTATATCTATAAAACTCATATATAACTGTTTATCTGCATTCCTACTCATATCCATAAGTTGTGTAACTACAAATAAACTATCTCCTATCGCCTATCTAATCTAAAACCTCCTTCATTTCCCCCTCATTATTCCCTTCCATCCATTTTTTCTCTCCCCCCATTAACTTTTATTCCCTTTTTCTTTTTCCCCCTCCCCTTTTTACCCCCTTTTTTCTCCCCTGAACTTTTTTGCCTATTTAAATTTTCCCTTCCTTTCCCCCCCCCCCCCCCCCCCCCTTTTTTTTTCCCCCCTTTTTTTTTAACCTTTTTTTAATTTATTTAACATCTTTTCTATATCATCAACAAAGATCCTCCTCTCGAACCCCATCCCCACACAAACAACCCCCCCCCATTCTCCTTTAAAATTCCAAATTTTACTTCCATCTCTTCCACTTTTATTAATATCCTCCAACAAACTATTCAATTTCATTCTCTCTCAAAATATCTATTTCCTCTTTTTCAACTTTCCCTTTCCTTTCCTTCCTTCTCCCTCCTACATGTTCTTTTCTTTTTTTTTTTTTTTTCCCCCCCCCCCCCCCCTTTCCCCCCCCCCCCCCCCTCCTCCCCCCCCCCCCCCCCCCCCCTCCTTTTTTCTCTCTTTTTTTTTTCCCCCCCCACCTTTCCTTTCTTCCCCCCCCCCCCCCCTTCTCCCCATAATTTCTACTCTTTTTTCCTTCTCCCCCCCACCATAAACACCTACAAAAATAAAAAAAAAATAATAACCAAAACAAAACTATTTCTAGTTTTGATCGCAGTGCCATCTAGTGTTTTTCATACAGTATATAAAAAGCATGCTAAGAGGGTAGAGAGTGATGATATTTTTAACAAGAGCACACATACATGTTTTTGTTTTGTTTTTATATTTTAAGATTAATCATTCCTGTTAGTAAATGTACTTCTATTTGTCTGATTTATTTATTTATACAGTCCTTTCTAATTTGGATGAGAAAGTGTAAAAAATTATGGAACTTTGCGAAACATATGAATGTTATTTGTTTGCGTGCACATACATTATGAAAATATGCAAGTTTTTAAGAATATGATCATTATCAGCCATTACCAACTCACTCTCAAGATAAAGTCTTTCTGAGTTTAACATAGTTTTATATATATATATATAGCTTCATATTTTTTTTATGACACTCTAAAAATCTTTTTAATTTCATTCATCTGGTTCATATTTTCTTTCAGGGTCTTTTACAATTTGTTGAGATCCAGTTGAATAATTTAATTGTTCTTTTACTATCTCCTCTACCAATACATCCAATCTAATTTCATTTTAACCACTAATTTTTTTAATGATACTATGTATAATACAATGAATTCCTTAATCAGTTTATTAATATACATATATAAATCAATGAAATATATATAAATCAATGAAATAACTTGTTACTAAAAGAAAATATGCTATGTATTTCACCAGTTCTTACTTATGAATCTGAGACTTGGACACT
Source organism: Epiperipatus broadwayi (assembly GCA_028023455.1). Classification (NCBI taxonomy): domain Eukaryota; kingdom Metazoa; phylum Onychophora; class Udeonychophora; order Euonychophora; family Peripatidae; genus Epiperipatus; species Epiperipatus broadwayi. The sequence goes on from JAQFVV010006238.1 coordinate 902,769, forward strand.
TAATAGAAGAGCAATACAGAGACTTCAGATCACTCAAAAAAAGTATGGAGAGATGCTTGTTAGGAGTAACAAGAAGAGATCAAAAATGCAATATATGGGTAAGAGAACAAACAGGTGTTACTGACTTCATTGAAAAAATTAAAAGACTGAAGTGGAGTTGGATTCCAAGAGATTGTAAAAGACCCAGAAAGAGACCACATGTGAGATGGATGAAATAAGAAAGTGTGCAAGGGTGATGTGGAGAAGCTAAAGATTGTAGAAATGAATTGAATTTGGAGAGACCTTCATCCTGCAGTGGATTGATAATGTTGATGATGATGTAATCAGTGAAAATAATGATAGAATTAATTTTAAATGAAATGCTTTTGATAATAATATATTTTCCCATTGATCATTTATGACCTGTGACTTGGCATCTTATGGTGCAAAAGTAGCACATTCCACTGTCAGTTCCTAGGACTTGAAGTTCAAATTCAAGTCTGGAATTCAAAACCAAGACCCAAACTTTTTTTTGGAAGATGCTTAGGATTTTATTTTAGGCATTTGTTCCAATTCAGCTAATCATAACACTGATCAATAAATGGATATCTAACTCTCACTTTCATTGATTTATAGTTATGTTTCCCACAATTTGCCAGCACTCTCATTTATCTATTTCACATGCGGCTGTTTCATAATCTTTCATCATTCAGAAATAGCCAAGCTTGATGAGTACTGCTTTCTCTTTCATTCTCTTCCATGAGAGTCTGCTGGAGGAAGTTTGGCCTGGAGTGAATGATTTATTAAATAAATTGTTACCAATTTCATTAATCTGGCTTTCTGAAGTACTTCTAAAATTTATAATGTATTGCAAATATTAAAAGCTAGAATAAATTGTTTTAAGGCGAGTGGCAAGCAGAAACAAAATATCATAAATAGTGATTAATTGTTATCACTTGATCAAAGATCTCTCATATCAAATTATCTCTACTACTTCTTAGACAAAGAATATATATTCAAATAAAATTTTAGAAAGTGATGTGCAATGTATTAAGCTTTAATCTAGGGATTTAAAAGATTTCTGAAGGCAAACAAAAAAATTTTGATGCATGCATACACACATCATTATCATCATTTTCAAACATTATTAATCAGCTGCAAGATGACGGTCTCTCCAAGCTTAATTCATTTTTTTCCATAGTATCTTTTTTTTCATATCACAACAGCAAATTCAATCTCACATGTTATCTCTTTCTGGATCTTTCATGACGTTATTTGTCCATCTATTATTATGTCCAGTCCTGCTACATTTCAGTTACTTTTTTTTTAATAATCTCAATATTCATTATTGTATGTGAGTTATATACTACATGCATATAAATCAAAAAATGATCATTAGAAATATAAGGAAACATAAGATGTTAAGATATAAAGATACGATCTTGATTGACATTTGAAAGCAACTGTGCAAATCCGGATTGGTGTGGATAGTCATTGAGGATCATACTTCCCTTTCCTTGAGTATTTGTGAATGAAAATTATCATGGGCTCTTTTCAGGTAGATAGATATTTTCTAAACAAATGCAGATCTGTTATTAATTTTAACTAATTGCCTGGTCATTTGGTAATAATAATCAAATGGTTTTTTCAGGAATGAAGTTTTGAGGGCCAGAAGTGGCAAGGTTCAGCTGCAATCTGTGGAACTTGGGCTACAGAAATGACACAGGTCTTTAGTTCCAGAGTCTGCTGCTCTACCTCTTGCACCAAACTATATAGAGCTCTAATATTTGGTATATGGGTACTAATACTTTTTTCTGGAAGATTAAGATCCCAGATAAGATGAACTGATCCCATCAGACTTTGTGTATTGGCACGACACTGCTGTAAATACATGTACATTCTATGTGTATGGTTCAGTTTTACCTAGAATGTAAATATAAGAAAAGAATTTGATTTTAACTGATAGGAGATCCATTGATTCTTCTTTGATTCTTTAAAGGAATTGAGCAGGGCAAATCCTAACATCCACATCATACATTTATGTTATTGGGGATGTCATTACCATATGAATATTTATATAGTATATGAATATGGATGGGTTACATCAATAAGCAATAACTACTGTAGGAAGCTTACTGGCTTTTTGCTTATGAGTTTAAAATTAAAAAACACCATGGTCATTCTTTATCAATTACCTGGTGGGTTTTACCTAAAATATCACTTGTGTTTACTTGAAGGTAGAATAATATGTGTGTGAATGAATGTATTTTATTAAATATTGACAAACATGAAAGATAAATTATGGGTTTATTTTCTAGAAGTTGTAACGTTACCTTCCAAGGCAGAAATTTGCAACTGAAGGTAGAGGGTTCTAAGCATCCCCTGATTATAGATCTGCTGCCATTTAATAATGTTTTATTTAGGTATTTATAACTTCAGATCACTTACAAGTGATAAACAAATGTCTCATATTAAATGAGACATTGTTGGACTTTTTGAAGTTAGAAAAAAAAAATGAAGAAGCAAGCAATTGACTTAAAAAGTGGACATGTACTTTATCATAAAGACACAAATATTGGACGCACAAATGGAATGGAACTCATTATAGATAAAATTGAAAAAACAACATTGCAGAGATTGAAGATATATCAGATAGAATGGCATGATTTGTTATTTAATTTAATGCAAAATATAAAATGCAGACAATTCAGGTTTATGTCCCAACAAGTTGTCATTGAACTGAAAAAGTAGAGGATTTACATATGGATAAAAGGCTTTTGATCAAATCCAACAACTTTTAAAATTGTCATGATGATAGAATTAGTAAACAATTGAAAGATGAAAGTCCTGCAAGTAAATTTGGTTAAAGTGATAGAAATGAGAGAGGATATGGAATTGTAGATTTTTCAGAAAAACTATTTATTATGATTTATTTATTTTCTTTAAAAAAAATCCTAAACAGAAAATGTTCATCAATTTGTAAGACGTAATACAGTGTTGATGGAAAACTATTTTAAAAAGTCGGTATTAACAGATGATATTCCTAACCTTCTGAAATGTGTCAATGAATTTAAACAAGAACTTACAAATGGCTTTAAATTATTAACAAATTTTGACAATGGGTTAGATTTGATTTAAATTAAATCTATAATAAAGTAACTGATACACTATTGATGATTGCAAAAAAAGTTAGCTGGTACACAAAAGCAATAATTTACCAGTAAATTTTTTAATGAGACAAAAAAACAAAAGAATGTATAATGAAAAGAAGAAATATAAAAATATTTCTAAATAAACCATTGAAAAGAATCGAATATATAGAGTTTTGCAAAATGATACAAAAAAGAGTTAAGAATGATGTTATAAAATATAATTGTGAATTGGCAGAGAACTATAGAAGAGAATCAAAGTCTCAAAACTGTAAAACAATTACTATTGGAAGAAAAGAGCAATGGGGATATAGGTGGCATTATAAAATGTGTAGAAGAATTTTATAAAGAATTATATAGCAATAAAGAACAAGAAAACAAAGTATCCTCTACAATCATTACATCTTCTGAATTTCCCAATATTCTAGATGAAGAATTGAGACATGCATTTAAATGTATGAAAACGGGAAAAGCTTCAGGAAATGATAAAATTATATTATCATTAAAAAAGCAGATCAAGAATAGAAAAATTGTTAGCAAAGTAATCTACCAAATCTCTAAATGATAAAAACATTATAATATCAATGTCTCTCTCAATTAGAACCATATTTTTCTATACATATAAATTTTTTCTATATACTGTATTTAGATTTTGCAGATGATGTAGTTGTTTTTGCAAATAATGCTTTAGAGCTGCAGGAAATGTTGCAGGAGTTATCAGATGAAAGTAGGACTAAAGATAAATGTTAAAAAAATTAAAGTAATGTTCAATGGATTTTCTCAAAATATAAAAATCAAGATTGATTATGATGAGTTAGAAGAAGTTAACAGCTATAAATACCTTGGTCAGATTATTAATGCAGATGGAAACATAATGGATGAAATTAATCATAGAATTAAACTTGTTTGGGGTGCTTTTGGTAGAAATAACTTGTTTCTAAAAGGAAATATTCCTATGTGTTTGAAAAGAAAGGTTTTTAATAAATGTGTTTTACCAATTTTTACTTATGGATCTGAGACTTGGAAGACTTAATAGAAGTGCAATACAGAGACTTCAGATCACTCAAAAAAGTATGGAGAGATGCATGTTGGGAGTAACAAGAAGAGATCAAAAATGCAATATATGGGTAAGAGAACAAACAGATGTAATTGACCTCATTGAAAAAATTAAAAGACTGAAGTGGAGTTGGGATGGACATATTGCTAGAAGAGATGATAATAGATGGACAATTGAAATCTTAAACTGGATTCCAAGAGATAGTAAAAGACCCAGAAAGAGACCACATGAAATGGATGGATGAAATAAAAAAGTGTGCAGTGGTGATGTGAAGAATAGAAGCTAAATATCAGAGAAGATGAATTGAATTTGGAGAGACCTTCATCCTGCAGTGGACTGATAATGGTTGTTGTTGATGATGATATAGACTTTTATCTAGTCATCTCAGGTGTGGTTTCTTTATAAATTTTTTACAATCTTTTGGAACTTGGCTTTGGATGCATCTATTGCCATTTTTTCCAACAACTTGCCCAGTTTTATTTCAATTTCTTAATTTGTTCTCTAGCAATATCTATTTATTTTATCATTTGTTTTTTGTGTTTGATTTTTTTTGTTACAAAGGAAAACAACATAAGAGGCTTTAAAAGAAAGAAATATAGTGTTAGAAAAGCTGTAGTAATGATAAATGGTATATTATGAAATCAGAATATCTCAAAAATCCATAATCAATGAATATAAAACAATAGTGAAATTTGACATTTAAAGAAAAGAATGGTAAAAGAATTGATAATTTCAGAAATAGATTTCTGATGAAAATCTTCTGTTAAGATCAAAAGAGAATGGATGCACAATAAAATAATTCAAGAAGTAATATATATTGATCACACTATAGTAAATGGAATTAAAACAAGAGAATTAGAATGGAATAGATGAATACAGAGAATGTCTCTGTAAAGATTACCAAAACAAAAATTAAACTGGACATCATTGGGAAAAAGAAAAAAGAGAAACCAAAAAGAAGTTTTAAAAAAAAAAGAAATAGAAAGAAATATTAAATAAAGAAATTTGTGGGTAGATTTATGAACAGACAGGGAGGCATGATGAATGGAAATTGAAAGATGTCATAACAATATCCTAGATCAGGAATCAGCAAAGTTTTTAACATGAAGAGTCATTTTGTTTACCCCCCCCCCCCATTAAAGTGCCACAAGGAAGGAGGTGACAAATATATTCATGAAAAATTCAAATTTCTGAATGGCTGTGAATATATTTAAATATTTATTTTAGTAACAGAACATATAGAATCCGTATTTGTCCTAACAAAAATAAAAGTTCTATTAAAAATAACTAAATGAAAAAAAATTACTTTGACTTTTTGGACTTTATCACAAATTTCAAAAATTTAAGTATTCATCATATACAGTAATTACTATTTTATAATAAGGCTGAACTTAAAAAAACAACTATTGTAAGTGCATTTTTCCTCTCTTAGAGTCGTCACAATATTTATTTACAAATTACAAAAGGAAATAAAAAATGTGTTAATCATGATAAAAAGACCCACAAAGATTAAGATCAAAGAATCACAATTGATTCTCATGTTGCAGTTTGTCAACCCATTTTTTAGATCAATAAAAAGAAAACCTATTCTGAGATTTGTCTAACTTTAAAATTGATTAGGTAAAAATGTAAAAAATTTTATATTATGTAATATTTTATTTTTATCCTGATTAATCTGTAATTTTTGTTTATTATTTATCTTCAAACCAGGAAGTGTTTCTATCAATTTCAAATGTCTAGACAAAATTGATTTATTGTAAAATTAAAATTCTAATTAAATAATTTTGATTAACAACTTTCCTTGGTGATAAATAATTCAAGGATTCAAACTAATCAGGAGAGAAATTGTAAGTTCAAAGTTAAATAAAAAGTCTCATAAAATGGTCATATGACCAATGATATAAATTTAATTTTGTAATAGTTGAATTTTAAACTCTACTAAAATTTTAAAAAGTATAATTTTCTTTACATTTTTTTTTTTTTTAAAAAAACTTAGTATGACAGGGTAATTAAAACTATTTGGATACAATTATTTGAACAGAAACACCAAAGGAATTGAAGTCTCTGTATCTGACAATGGTATAATAATAAATATTTAGACTAAAATTATTGTTATTGCCATTGCTATGACTGGGGGACAATCATCAATTTTAGAAATAAAGTGAATGTCTATTTTATGATTAAAATTGCCAAGGAATATGTGAATATACTATTACAGGAACATTACCAAAAATGCTAATAATTTCATAATAGCTTCTTCATAATATTCATCTTAAGTCAATATATTATTTAGAATTAATTTACATGGAATAAGGACTACTTTAATTTGAATAAGAACTATAAATTGGCATTGCAAATATTTTTAGATGTTCAATAATAACTTAATTCTACAAAAAAAAAGATTTGAATAATTCATCATATTAAGAAAATCTATTATATTAAAGTACCTTTTTTGTATTATTTCAATGCCAAAAGATCTCATTTGTTATCTCTTTCATATTATGATAATAGCCACCATATAGTAGTGTCTCCTATATGAATATTTTTCATACTCAATAATATTGATAATAATAATAATAATAATAATAATAATAATAATAATAATAATAATAATAATAATAAAATAATAATAATAATAATAATAATAATAATAATAATAATAATAATAATAATAATAAAATAATAATAATAATAATAATAATAATAATAATAATAATAATAATAATAATAATAATAATAATAATAATAATAATAATAATAATAATAATAATAATAATAATAATAATAAAAAAAATAAAATAATAATAAAATAAAAAATAATAATAAAATAATAATAATAATAATAAGCTTACCAATCCATCAATGAAAGAGTTATAAGGTAGATGTGCATTATCTATTCATACCCAAAATAAATTTTAAAAATTTTAAAAACAATTGTTTATCATATTTAGTCTTGATAACTAGCAAAGCTCAAATATAGAACTGACACATTTACAGTGTATTTTTACATTTTAAGTCGACTGAAAATGCTCTTAGTGGTAAGGTAGAATTCCTCAATACCTCGATAATAAAAATGCCATATAAAGCCATGGTAAAATCTTACATATGCTTTATTAAACATACTAACATTACAAATGAAATTAACCTTCAATAATCATAAAATAAGGCAAAGTAAAAATATGATGGCATTGGTTATAGGTTAAGGGCTAGTAAAAGATCTACAACTTTATGACTAGTCTGGGAAAATAATGAGAATGAACATCAGGGACAAAATACCAAATAGGAATTGCCTTAGAATAGAAAGTGTCTTAGCTACAATTTTTAAAGTATATGCTATGAGCATACAAAAGCTAGCAGGACAATAAATAATAAGAGAGAGCCTAAATGCTACCATCTCTTTTGGCATATAAACTGATAGGACATATTTATTAAAAACCTTTCTTTTCCAATGCATATATGCACGTTAGCTTTTATTTTTGTCAAAAATATTTATTAATAATTTAACCTATTATTTTTCTATACTATACAATAATCTGAACCAGATATTATAGTTGTTAATTTCTTCAAAAAATCAAAAACATTTTTTTTTACAAACAAATATCTTTGCTAATTGCTCGACAAGCTTTGTGATAAATGCTTAGCAAAAGAAAGCATTTAAAATATCTCTATTAGAAACCGCATCCAAACCCCAGACTAATAGTTTTATGCTTTGGCACTCCTCAGTGAGGTGCTAGAATAGTTTCAGACACTAGATCTAAAAATACCAATCAAAATCAGCATTTATCTAAGAGTTAACCCTTGAGTAGAAAATCTGTTAGTAATATTTACTAAGGCAATAAACCTAAAGCTTGTGCGGTTAAAAATGCGAAGGTAGGGACCTCTACAGGTCTTAACCACAAGCTTATGTATTGGAAGAAAAGAGAGGAACTTTTTTTTCCAATGCGTAAGCTTGTGGTTAAGACCTGTAGAGGTCCTACCTTCGCATTTAACCGCACAAAATTTTATTTTCTAATCTACAAAATGCTTCCTAAAGCCTGCTGCCATACATTCTTATCGATCTCTATCTTCTTATATTAAGAATATAATATAATCGTTGCTATTCTATTATGACAATATCCCTGACCTATATCTTGATATTCCAAATTTCTAATCACTCCTGAAGTACTTGTGAACCAAACGTGTTTTCATAATCTACAAATTCAAAACATAATGGCAACTTATACTCATTGGCACTTTCTGTAACTTTTTGTAATATTTGAATACAATCTATTATATAATAATTAATTTTAAAGTCATTTTTTTATGTTTACAGTCTAACGTCTACTGAAGAAGAGTTATAATGATTTTGAGTGCAACTAATAGAATACTGATAAGTCTGTAATTTGGAATATTTTTTCTCCTTAAAGAACCAATATCATTTTTGTATTCTCCAGTCCTTGAGTATATCTTTATTATTTAGATATTTGAACGTAACTTAAACAAAAATTTATTGCTACACTTGCTTCTTTTAATATATCTATAATAATTTCATCACTTAAACCATCAAACATGATCACCATTCTTTATGGTTACACAAGCTGTTTACACAGAGGCAAAATTTTCATACAGTAGCACCACTCACTGCAAGCCAGAGTAATCAATGAATACAGAAAGGTTTGTGCCTACTCATTTAATATTACCAGACCCGTTTTTAGCTTGTGTTCTCTTATCAGTGAGCTTTGAATCTGAGAGCACTGTACCTAGATCTCCTTATTGATGAAAGCTACAAGCTAGAAACTAACCTGGGGATATTGGATAAGTAGGCACTAGATAGGGATTTTATGCACAAACTTTTCTGCATCCATTGATTACTCTGGCTTGCACTAAGTGGCGCTACTGCATGGAGTGTTTTGTTTCTGTATAATTTCATCACTTCTTCGAGCTTTTTCGTTCTATTTTGATTTAATTTCATTATTTAAAATACATGGAATTTAAAAAATATTGCACAATTGCAGTGGTTATGTTTATTATTGTTTTTATTTTTATTATTATAAAATGCTTTTGTAACATTCTTCTACCCATTTTATGATATCATCTCTTTTTTGTTTATACTGTTATGGTTTTTTTCTCTTCACTACCAAGACATTGTTTTCTACTTTTGAAGTGTTTTTTGATCTGGAATTGTCTTTGCAAATTCATAATTTTCTTTCTTTATATCATCATTAATCCTTTTCTTACTATTTTGCATAATTTCAAATATTCACTTTTTCTAAGTGATCATTTAAAAATATGTTCCTATTTCGTTCATTTCTTCATACATTGCCTTGCACAATTTAGAATTTATTGATGAAATGCTATTCTTAGTTAGAATACCAATTATTTTTTTAATGATCTTATTCAAGTCGGGATCATCTTCGAAATCTGCTCTTTTAATTTGCAAGTTCTAGTTTAAATTCAGAGCATTTCTGAAAATTTAGAAATATCAACTGTTAATAGTATATTACTAATTTTGTCTGACTGATTTTATGAGCTGCTAGTAATGTCCGTTTTGATTTGACAGAAACATAATTTATTTTCCCATCAGGCATTGTTACCTGTAACATCAGAAAATTTCTATAGATGGCATAAGTAGACAGTGCTAGCACTATTACATAGTTATATGGTATTTAATTAACTAATTACATATTTTTAATATATGATTTTTTTTCTACAGTACAGGCTTTTTCATACCTGCATTCCAATATGTAATATATAGGGGATTTGAACTCAGATCTTCACACGACCCTCAACTATTCACACTATCTCATACTGCTAACATACTTGATCACACACACACCAAAAAGATAAATAATTACCAATATCCGTATTTCGTGCTAAACCAGCAAACGTCAGTTGGTCCAGATTATTATCTCCACACATATATACAATCAATGCTCAGTTTATATTAAGATAGCCAATCTTCATACTTTTAATTTATCTTTTCGATGTGTGTGTGATCACATGTGTCAGCAGTATGGGATAGCATGGATAGTTGAGGATCGTGTGAAATTCTGAGTTCAAACCTCTTATAATTACGTGTTTTAATTTTTATTTAGAAGAAAGGTTACTTATAGAGAATTTGTTTAAAGGTAATAAACTAAGCTGATACAAAAAAGGCTTTAATTAAATTGTCATTAAATTTACATTCCAGCTGTAAGATACATTGAACTTCAAGGGCATATTTAATAGGTAATAGATAACCATGTTTGTCAGAGTATCAAGTATTTCCTAACATACCGATGACATCAAGTTTGATATGGAGAAAATATGTATAGCACGAAGTTAACTGATTTATCATCAAGCGTTACCACTTGAAACTTAAAAAAATGTTTATAGAGATAGGTAAATAATATTACCATTATTATATATGTTCTTTTTTTTAAAAAAAAAAAATACATTCTTATGTTTCCATAGAATAGAACAAAAAATAAAATGAATTAAAATAAAACAAGGAATGGACAACACTTGAATATTAATCTTGTATATATATATAATTTAATTTAAATCTAAATTTAATTGAAATCTAACTTTTCTTGATACTAATGATTTTAAATTTTTGTTAAATAAATATTTTAGAATTCAATTTAAAATTAAATATTGTAATTGGTTTATATTTTATATATTAAATTATGTGTCTGGTAAATATATACACGTTTAAAAATTATATATGTGTTAATTTTGCCAGGGATTATTATTCAAAAGTTATTTAGTCAATGTTTTATTTTATTTTTGTGCCAAGTTACGCAACATATTCAAATACAAAAATAAAAATTTGAATATATATGTAAATTACACCCACTCCCAGCCAATGCCTAAAATTAATACATAAAATATCAGCAAAATATTATTAGCGATACAATGTTTATTATCTACTGTTGCCCTGACAACAGGTCTGCTGATATCCTATTGGTTAGCTTAAGCATTAACTGGGGTATATGATTTGCTTATAATAACAATTAGCTATATGCACTTATGGTTTAATATATATGTATATTGTACAAAACACTCTAAGAATGACCTAATATATGTATATGAAAGGTTGTAGTTATATTTAACTACAATGAAAGAATTTCAGTAAACAAATAAAATAAAAATAAAACAGAAAGAACTAAAGTGTATATATCCTAAATAAGAAAAATCACTTAAAAATACAATTAGGCATGGAAAGAACTTAGAAAAATTAATTAAATAAATAGTATGTTTATGTTTGTGTTTCAGTAATTTAAAAGTATAGCAAGCATTTTTGCTTTGTTATATAATCTTGTTACCCATGTATTCTCATTTACTGTAGATAGAAGCTTGACATAAGTATATAATAATGGAGGGTTTTATTTCTAACTTAAATGCACTATGATACTTAATGGAGTTCTCTACATTGTCAAAGTTGTGATGTAACTAATAAAATGATTTACTTTTGTTGCTCTGTGTAGTTTAGTGCTATGGTAGAGTATATAATTCTAGAATGCAAGATCATCGGATCAATCCCAGTCCTCATACATCTGGTGCTCAAATTTTTTGTGAACTCCTAGGCAATAGAACCACTTAATTATCTTTCACTTTTATTCATTTCCAAGCTATTACATAAATATATAAGCAAACAATACTACATATAAAAATGAAATTTAAATCAGTGGAAAATGTTTATGGAGTCTCACTCACATCAGTTTACAATCTAATATACAAAGGTAGAGTTAATTGCTACTCATTTTAATAGTTTATAAACAGTCAACAAGCTATCATATATGCCAAGTAAATTAAATATGCTAAACATTAATTAGAGAAATAAATTCCTGACTTAAATGTATTGTGATATTTAATTGTAATGCAATTTAGTCTCAAAGTTGTGATTAATTTTTGTTAATTGCATCATAGCTTTAACACTGGAAAGTGTTTCATTAAATATCACAACACATTTAAGTTAAGTATTTACGTTTAGACTTTGCAGTTTAATTCATTTTACTTGCATGATAGTTTGTTTATACGGCCAATAAAATGAATATCAATTACCTGTCTTTGTAAATTAGATTGG